>BMAV01016263.1:473649-484630 GCA_019973955.1 Trichonephila inaurata madagascariensis | reverse complement strand
CTGTAATCTTTGATAGGCCGTCAAATTACACTTCTATCTCTTCCAAACAGAACTTTATCTTAATTGCCATCCCGCTTACTAAAACTTCTGTTCTTTTAAAGGCTATCTTATTTGCATTTACAATTGCATTTCACTTTTTGGATTTGGGTTGGAAAAGATTTGCCATTAATCTTGGCCGTCAAAGAACCCAGAGGTTATGTTACAGAAAAGACGCGTGAGCCCGTCACACATTTTACATACATATTTATTGCTTCTCGATTTTTTTATTGTGACTCGTAGAACCCCTGGGTTCCGTGGAACACAGTTTGAAGATCACTGCTCTAGAGCATGGAACATAGGTCAACGATCACGTGCCATATATGAATTAATAAGCATGCTCATTTGTAATAACTTTAAGAAAATTTGCCTTGAGTTAATCTGCCTGCTCAATTGCAAATAAAATGAGTCCGCTTCGCATAAGGTTTCAAGAAATAAAACTAACCTCGATGGTGTCTTACGACACAGTTTGATTGAAAAATATCCCACCCATTATTTTCACTTTTTTTATGCTACAAATTGTAGAGTTGAGCTATGAAGTGAGTGTCCCCTTTTTTAACACGCTTTTGTAAGTTTCACTTGTGTGTAACGGAATCTTTGAACTCAATTTTTACCCAACTTAAAAGGTCAGATTAAATCGAAATTTTGCACACTTGTCAAGGAACGATGCCAATAACATAATTTCCTAATTTTGTTCCATTGTAATTAGAAATACGATTAATAGATTTGGCGACTAATTCCGTATGCCACATCCAGATTTGGCGACTTCTTACATAAACCATTATCAGATTTGGCGACCATATGCCATTTCCAGCGTTGGCGACTAATTCCAGATTTAGCAACTAAAAGATTAAGATGCAATCCTAAAACAGCAAATAGACTTGTGGTTAATACAAATATAATAAAAAAAAGTGTTCTTCATGTGAGAAAGGGTAGGGGGATGCGTCAGCAATTTCTTGCCATAATATAAGTCTAGTTTTTCTGAAAATGGAAATATAAAAAAAAGACTCGTGCATGTGGAAAAAAAAAAGAAAAATTATGTTCTAACTGCTAAATATTTCTTATTTTTATAAAGCAATATACGTTTAGAAGTGATGATATGAATCAACATTATAGCAATACGTTTATGTAACGATATGGGACTCATCAGAGGCCCTGCAAACAGAGAGAATAAATACCCTTTAGACCAATTAATTAATATCCATTGAAGAGCATGACTGATTCCAGCAGCCACGTAATTCCGGCTCGAAATATCAAACTCAAGGATAAATTCAACAAAGAATAAATGATAGTTTTAGAAACTAAAAAAACATTCTCTTATTGTGTAGATTGATCTAAAAAATGAAAAATAAATTATAGTTTAAAAAGAACTAAAAAGCACGCTTTTATAGAGAATCGAACTAAAAAGTAAAAATAACTCTTAATACACGAATAAAATGATTAACGAGAAAATTAATGTCATTGGGGTAAAAGCGTGGGTTGCTTTGTACTACATTTTTACTCTAACTCAGCATTTCGGAGTAGAACTAGTAAGAAATTATAACAAAAAATTAATACGCTTTTACCCCAAAGACATTAATTTTCTCTTTAATCATTTTATTCTATATTAAGAATTATTTTTTTACTTTTTAGTTTGATTCGTAATAAAAGAGTGTTTTTTAGTTTTTTTAAAAACTATAATTTATTTACAGTAATAGCTTCAAAGTATAAATTTGTCTTTACGTGGAATTATATGTCTTCTTTTTAATTCATTTTAGGAAAAGAGAGTTACCATCGGAATTTGTTCATGTACGAAAAATTTAATTGTACTAAGTGTGTATATCAAAACGTAGATTTTATTTTTAAATATTTTTTTTATCCTAAATCTAATTAAAATATTTTATTCGTTCGTTTAAAAAATGATCTTAAGCTTTTCCAATTCATTATTAAAAACTGAACAGCAAATGACTGAAGTTTTCTCTCATGCACTTTTTTTTTATGTGCTTTTAAAAATAATTTTTGCTTTCAAAATTGAAAAAAACTTTTCTTTCAAGTGAGAATGCATTTTTTTAAAAATTTTTTGAAAAAGATGCTTAGTGGTTGTGCTTTAAGTTTTTTTAAAATTACATATGAGTGTCTCCCCAAAAGAAAATCTTTCAAATATGTCTTATATGTTTATAAATAATAATTCATTTTTTTCATAAGCTCAGAATAATTTAAAATTCTGGGAAATAACATAATTAGGGTAAATTAATCCCATTTTAAAATAAACTAAATGATCAGCTTAAGCATTTGTATTTATTTCCAATGTACCGATTGCAAAGAAAGCATTATAAAATTTAGAGTTACATAATTATGTATACATTTTTAAATGTATAGAATGTATAATATTAAAAATAAAACGCTGTTAAAATTTTAAATAGAAACTAATTTGAATATCTCTTTTTTATTCTTGTATATAAAATTTCTGGGTACGTATAATTTCAAAAATTTCACAAATACTTGCTAAGCCGTTCGTAGAATGTGACTCACGAAAATTCCAATTTTATCGCTACTAGAAGGAGTCCAAGGTATTCACGATTGGGTACATCTTACACTTGGCTCACTATTACGGAATTTTTTGTTCTTTTGTGAACTTAGTTCCCACGAGTCGATCCCCACGTTCCAGGAATAACTCCTAAGGGATACAAAGATATCCACAGTTTGACCTTTGTAATATCTTTTTCACTCACTTTCGTAGCAAGATAACAATTTAATGGTTGATTTTTCACTTATTTACGTTTTTCCTTAATGGTGCAAATGGTGAAAAAACCTCATAACGAACAATCTTTCGTAAGAAACATCATAAAATGTATCTCATCACTGAAGAGTATTTACTACGAAAGTCGTAAGATATTATCTGAGACCACCGGAGAGTCCATTTGACGCCGGGTCTCAGTGACCACCAACAATTACCTGATCCAACGGCGGCAGTGGGTGCCCAAAAGATTGTCAAACCCCCGGGGGTTCGGCGCCATACCTGAGAATATAGTTCGCTGACGCCATATTTGGCACATTAGTGACATTTGGCTGAGGTTTAAAAAATATTCAACGTTTTTTTCTTATTATTATAGTAAATAAATTTCTTTTCGAGTACAATAGGATAAGACCGAGGGGGCTACGAACAATGCGAGTGAACGAGGTTCCATGCCCTAATCGATATTGCAAAATTAAAATGGTTTCAAGCAAAGTAATAACAATTCAAATAATGTACTTTTGGATCGTTTTAGACATGGCGACTCATAAAATCATTATTAACACAAGAAACATATATAAAAAAATTTAAGTTAATTCCTACTTAGGTCAACAAAGAAAATTTTTATTTTAGTTATTTTTTTATTAAATAGTTACAATTAATATAAATATGTACGTACATATGACAGAATCACAATATTAAGTGACAAAATAGAAAGCAGTTTTCCCTTGAATTTTCAGTTTTCCTTTCTATATAGGGTGTTGGACTAATTTTTTTTTTGTTTATTTGTTACTATTTATTCATTAATTAAAAAAAAATTAGTTATTTTAATAAAATAGTACAGTAAAACAAATCACATTCCCAAAAATTAAGTCATCCAAGGTGGGATTCGAACCCACGACCTTTGGGTTAGAAGTCCAACGCACTGTCCCTTGCGCTACAGGGACACAACGAACGACTTTCCTTTACATTTATGCTGTTGGACTATTATTTTTGTTTGTTACTATTTATTCATTTTTTAGTTTAATTAATGAATTAAAATATTTGAAAAAAGTGTATTAACAACAAGTGTCATCCACTACAAGTTTTAAAAAAATGTATTTAAACTTGAATGGATGAATAGAAAGTATATTAATAACGATTGAAAATTTGCACAAGATATATATATATATATATATATATATATATATATATAAATATGACTAATCTATTGATCAATTCATTCGAAAGCGAAATAACTTTAAAAAAAATACATATAAGTAATATTTTTTTTTGTATTGGGCCATTAATATTAATTAATGCAGATAGACAATTCAGGGAAACTGAAAAAAAAAACATTGAGCAGCATTACATGTTTTAGGTACAAATGTGTGTTAAAAGATATTAAACTTAAGTGTCAAATAATTTATATAAAAAAATAATCTTTCAATATTTTGCTGAAATGTTGATTATTTCTTTCTAACACATTTTTAATAAAGTACCTGTTTATTGTGCTCTGTTTAAATTTTTGCTTTTGATGTGCTTTATTATGATTTATGATAAAATTTCTTTTTTAATTCTAATTTCAATTTTTTCAGTCCAGTTTTGTTTCAAAATTACGAAATCTGTCACCACCGAAATCCGTGTTGCTTTTGCGTGTGATATTAATAAAAAATAACTATACTTATCAATCCAGAAAGGCCAATCTGTATTCAATCTGCTTATTTAAATATAAATATTAGAATGGAAATGCAATGGATTTTGAATTTTATCTATGATTTCTTCAGCGTTATTAATATATTCTGGTTTCACTATTCTATAGAGAGCGTCTATTTTACGTACTGCTACAGTTTTTATCTGAGTTGAACTTTTTTTTTTTTGGTATACAATTTCTTTCACGCTTTTTTTTCTATACCATATTATAATAGTAAATTAGCAATCATTTTACATGCTAAAATCAAAAATGAATTACTTGGGGGAATATTTCGAAATTTTAAAAACGCGATATCATAAACAGACGTATGGAATACAACGTTGCTGTATTATGATCCGCGTTTTGTTCAGACTTTCGTACCTTTAGTGAGTGAGTGAAGATTAATGTCACATTGTTCAGCTACACGAGGCCTTTTGGCGGCTGAGCTCGTAATTCGGAATTTCAAGTGACGAGGACGACACATGAGCTGGCACCCTCCTCTCCTAACTACCGCTCTAACGGGAGGACGTTTGAGTTCTCGACAGATTTAATGTGTATCGCTCCCCTACACGGCGGGTCTTCAGTGGTACTGGGCTCGAACTCATGACACGCCAGCCATGATCCGATACTTTGACCACTTGGCTACCGCGTGGCCACAGTACATTTGGTGAAGACAGCCTTAAAGTATCTGACTACTTGCGACAACTTTCCTTTTTTTAAAAAAAAAGAAGATATTGGGATTTTTTTGCGATTTTTAGATTTATTTAGTATATTTTAAGGAAACAATTCTAAAATTGAGAACAGAAAAAAAATTATTAATATTAAAATGGGAAAAAACTGGAGAAAATGTACAAAAAATTACATAAACGGGTCCCGCTCTGTACAAAAATTTTATGAACAAATTCTTAATTTTTCAATTTTGATGTGTTACTTTGTTCTACATGTTTCAAATGACCTTCAGGATAAGAGATATTTTAATTTTTACAAAAACTAGAGCGGTTTATCTCAGTGATTATATGAAATTGCTAAAAAAAAAGTGATTATATTCACATAAAGGACTTTAAATTTTGCAATAAAATGGTAATTGATAAATCTGAAGGTCAAAACATTTCCACTGTTATACAGAACATACACACAAAATTTAATTAAATTATTTTCAAAACTCTTTCAGCAATTGCCGTCCCTGTTTGAGCTTTTCGAAAAAAAAAAACACATTTCGAGTAAAATGCATTTTTAAGTTTGACATCTTGTGTGTATAGTTATGGCATCTGCTTTTACTAAAACACCTGTAGTTTTTCTTAGGGAATGGAAAATAAAAAACTTGGTATTTTTATTAAGATAAAAAGATGGCCTATAAAATAAAATCATAAGAAAAATTTGTCAATTTTTGAAAAAAACCCCATGATTTTAGGGTAGTTGGATACCTAAATATTAGGTTGGGGACAAAGAAATCCATTATTCTTTCGGTAGATGGCTGTAGTGTTGATATCACGTGAAGTACTAATCAAACAATTTCAAATTTATGCTCGTTGTCAAGTTGACAGTTCACACTAAAAAAATTATTTTACTGTTTTTGTTTGGTCCATTCAGTTGTGTGTTACAGAGTGTTAAAAATGGAAGTCAAAAAAGAGAAAATTCGGTACATTTCACAGTTTTTCTTTGATAAAGGCAAAAATGTAAGCCAGGTGGCTGAAATTGGGAATGGTGTTTATGGTGCCGATACTGTAACAGCTAATTATGTGCAATTTTGATTTTGTCAATTCCGATCAGGCATTTTGATGTTAAAGATGCACCTCGCACAGGCAAGCCCGTCATCGAAAATGTCGATAAAATAACAGAAATAATCCAAGTAGACCGGCATGTTAGTAGTCGTTGCATCGCCCAGGAGCTAAAGATCGACCATAAAACAGTTTTAAATCATTTGCGTAAAGTTGGATTCAAAAAGAAGCTCGATGTTTGGGTGCCACACCATTTAATACAAAAAAACATGATGGATCCAATTTTCATCTGCTAAGCCTTAGCCAAACGGAATGAAATCGACCCACTGGGGAGGAGAAATGGGTCACATACGACAATATTGTGTGAAAACGATCGTGGACAAAGTGCGGTGAAGCACCTCAAACGGCGGCCAAACCAGGACTAACGGCCAGGAAGGTTCTACTGTGTACTTGGTGGGACTGGAAAGAAATAATTTATTATGAGTTGCTTCTGTTTGGCCAAACACTACATTCAGATATCTACTGTCAACGACTGGACTGTTGAAGCTAGCGATTGACCAGAAATGGCCAACAGAAGAGGTGTTGTGTTCCATCAGGACAACGCCAGGCCACACACGTCTGTAGTGACTCGCCAGAAACTCTGGGAGCTTCGTTGGGAAGTTTTAATGCATCCACCATATAGTCAAGATCTGGCACCAAGCGATTACCCCCTTTTTCTTGCATTGCAAAAATTCCTGAGTGATAAGAAATTGGAATCAAGAGAAGATTGTGAAAAACGATTACTAAAGGTTTTTGCCAATAAGGACCAAGACTTCTATGAGAGATACATTATGAAGCTACCTTTAAAATTGGAACAAATTATACAACAAAACGGTGCATATTCGACGCAAATCGGAAAATTCAAAATATGTTAAATGAAATCTTGAATTTCATGCAAAAATAATGGATTTTTTTTCCCCCAACCTAATATGAGGTAGGATTCAAAAGTTCTTATAGACACCCGCTGAGTGCGCAATTCCAATGCGCTGTAGCTCCCGCTATTCATTCATTGTACACCAAATTTTAATCATCTGCATGTTCGGTTGATTGATTGACTGAATATTAACGTCGCACTGTTCATCTACACGAGGGCTTTTGGCGACGGACCACGTAATTTTGAACCATGGTCAAGTGACGTGGACGACACCTGAGCTGGCACCCCCTCTCCTAACAACCACACCACAACAACGGGAGGGCGTTTCAGCTCTCGACAGATTTAACGTGCATCGCTGCCTACACGGCGGGTCCTTAGTGGTACGGGGCTCAAACTCGTGACAAGGCAAGCCACGGTCCGATACCTATACCACTCGGCTACCGCAGCCACCTGCATGTTCGTTACAAATGTCTTTGTGTACGAAATTTCGTTACAATCGGGCAACTCCTTCTTGATGAGTCGTGTTTTTTTATAGTGTATAATTGAAAAAAATTTCATGATCTTTTAAGCAACGGCAGCAATCTACTAAAAAAATTGATTCAAATGAGAAATATACCAAAGAATAAAATAACACTATTGTATAGTATTATTTTATTCTTTGTATAATTACTATATATAATTTGTAAATTGTATTATATTTGTAAATTGCACTTATGTTGAAATTTGAAAGTAATATATTACAATACTATTTTTGAGTTCTAAGAAAATGTTTTAGGCTTCATTTAAACCAGGGGTGGCCAACCCGTGGCAAGCGTGCCCGACAGAGTAGTATCAGTGGCACACGAAGACTTATTGAAATTTTTTTAAAAAAAAATGAAAACTTACTTATAAATAACAATATTTTTATATAATTTTATTCAAATGCAGCTGTTTTAGGGGAAAAAACTTAATTGAATATTTAATTGAATTATAATAGAAAATTTTCATACACATAATATCCCTTCATTGCTGTTTGAGTTCGCTTTCCAAAAGCAATGCACTCGTGAAATTTTGAAATTTGAGGGGGCGTGTTTTAAAATATCTGGGAAAAACATGGAGATTATAGGTGAAATTAATTTTAAGATTATAGGTGAAATTAATTTTAAGATTATAGTTGAAAGATTGTATTTTCTTACCCTAGTTGGTCCCATATCTTCTTTTGTAAGCTAACTTTTTCTCCTTTTTTCTCAATTTTCACTAAAAACAGGATTAACACACTCATATTAATGCAGGAACTATCTATTAAAGTTAATAATGCTACAAGCTATGATAGGTTTAAAAATTTACTATCCATTTTTCAGGATTCCTTCAGCGCAAGGTTTGATAATTTTCAAGATGATAAAAAATTTCTGATCTTTTCACAAATCCTTTTTAAATTTCTTTGCAAGTCGTTAATCGCTACCAACCTAAAATATAAATAGAAATTTTTGGCCTACTGCCCCATACTAAACTGAAAAGTAAATATACTGAACTTATTTCAACTGCAAGCTGTGATCCGCATTATATTGAATTTTTGGAAATTAGTACGAATTCGCAATTTTTCAAATCAACACGATTTGGCTTAGGATATTATAGTAGTTTTGAATTAATATGTTTATGAACAAATTCTTTCTATCATGAACATAATATAATCGAAGTATCACTCAAAATTAACTGATTTGCACCCAAAACAACATAATTTGTTTAAAATCTTTATATATTAGATTTTTTAAAAAAATATATATATACAATTTGTAGTATTATTTTTAAATTTCCAATATATGGACTTGCATAAAAGATGTACTATTTTCTAAAAGTCCTGTAATAAACCTGTAAGCAACATTTTTTCTCCTTTCCATATTTGTAGGAGAAAATGGAAGTGGTACGCATAACTTTTTTTTAATCAGATAGTGGCACTCTCCCCCAAAAAGTTGGCCATCCCTGATTAAAGCAAATTTTACCGCTCCCCCTGTCAATGGTGACCCGCATGAAATCTAGTCACCTTAGCTTAGTTCTACAAATTTTCTAAATCATTCAACCAATTTGTAAACAGTAACAGTTCAACACACGCTGCAAGTAGTTTAACGACCTTTACTGAGAAATCACCTGTCATACTCTCCTGCCTCCCTCCCCACAAAAACTTATTTGGCTGTAGCAGCTAGAAGCTTGACCATTTATTGTCCGTTGCTGAATGGACGCAAAGACTGGGCCACTTTTAACAATAGTTCAAAATTGAGCTCGAAGTTTGCTGCTATTCTCAGGGAAGTGAGGGTAAAAAATAAATAAAAATACAGAATCGAAGCCTTTGGGAGCTGCGAATAAAAGCGATATGCAATTTGTACTTCTTTACTATGTATTGTGAATTTCAGTAGCTTTTGTACTTTTATTCCCCTCGACAGAGGCATCGGATGTTGTAAATCTGAAGAAATATAACAGCTGTCGATGCAATTGATAATATGAACTAGCATATATATAAATCAAAATTTAATATGAAGATAGAGACACTATAGCTTGATGTATAAAGTAGTTTCCAGTTTTAAAATTAGGATACATTGCAGCTGTTGCTATGTGAATTTAGGCATTGTGGATTCCTTTTTATGTATTTGAATTTAAGATTTCTGTTTTTGTTAAAAAAATTAGATTAAAGATCTTAACCCTTTTCAGATAGATAAAAAGTTTTATATTAATATACGTCCTGGTTAATCTATCTCACAGAGAGAAATATTTTTCTATTCCTCTACTATTAGTTCCCTCTCTCCTTATATATATCTTGTCCAAATTTTCAATCGTTAATAAAATACTTTATAATCATCCATTCAAGTTCAAATACATTTTTTTTTTAAACTTTTAGTGGATGACACTTGACGTTAATATAGTTTTTTTCAAATATTAATTCATTAGTAAAATTAAAAAATGAATAAATAGTAACAAACAAAAAATAATAGTCCAACAGCAAATATAGAAAGGAAAATCGTTCGTTGTGTCCTTGTAGGGCAATGGATAGCGCGTAGGACTTCTAATCCAAAGGTCGTAGGTTCGAATCCCTCTTGAGATGACATTATTTCTGAGAATGTGATTTCTTTTTTGCTATACTATTTTATTAGAACAATTAAATTTAACGAATGTGTGTGTGTATGAATAAATAGTATCAAACAAATAAAAGAATAGTCCAGTACCATATATAGGAAAATGTAAAATTGCAAGAGGAAAATCGCTTTCTATTTTGTCACTGAATATTGTGATTCTGTCATATGTATATACATATTTATGTTAATTGTAACAATTTAATAAAAAGTAACTAAAATAAAAATTTTCTTTGTTCACCTAAGTAGGAATTGATTTAATTTTTTTAAAATATTACTTGTTATAATATGTTCGATTTTTTGTTCAAATAATTGATATAAGTGGGCATAAATATGTTCCATAACTAATCTTCCCATTAAAAAAAATTAAGTATTTATGGATTTTTATTAATTTTAAGATCATGGGTATATAAACAGGTACATGTTTTACAGTTATATGAATAACCCCATTGGGATCTTTTTTAAAAACAAAAATATTTTCTGAATATAGATATACTGCTGTTTGTCGTTAACACATGCCAAAATTGACACATAGTTGTATAATTTTGACATTTATTAATGAAACTAATTAAATCAATCTAGTCGTATTTATCAAATAAAATATTTTTATGCGCATGGAAGATTTAAATCTTACTTTTGCAACAATTTATGAAATTGAGATTATTGGGAAAATGAGATGTGTACAAACATCATTCTTAAGGTATCCGACTACGTTCGGAACCGTGATTTTAAAAAAGCGCAGAAATAGATAATTTTCGAGCTATTTAGTGTCACTTAAGATATCCGACTACTTTCGGAACCGTGATTTTGCAAAAGCGTATAAATGGA
>BMAV01016263.1:462040-472340 GCA_019973955.1 Trichonephila inaurata madagascariensis | reverse complement strand
CGTGCCACAGGTGTCACTCGGTACAATTCTCAGTGGCACTTTGCACTACTCTACAAATTTTTCAGTATTTGTGTGGGTGGAAGTGGATAAATTTGTAATGGACTTTTTATTTAACAAGAATCTTCAGAATTACGGAATCATGAAGAAAACTGAAAAGATACTTAAAAAAGGTAAATTTACAGCTATGTTGTAAATTACTGAATGTTATTGCTGGAGAGATTAAATTGTTTGAAGAGAGAAAATTTCATGTCACTTCCGTTTTTGGTTCTACGTATCTAAGTAAAAAATCTGTCCTGGTATGAAAACTGAACAACTGTATGCTCAGAATCGTGTCACATTGGAAGTCAACACATTATACCCCTGATTTTGTGATATGAAAATAGAAAGCGGTGCAAGCATTAGGCTCGCATTAAAATTTTAGCTTATCTTTTTATTTAACAATAATGAAGGGAAATACTTATATTTTATGTTGTCTATTTCTTATTTTAATAAACATGTTTTTAATTACTTAATATATGTTCAATTTTAATTAAAAAATTTAAAATAAATATTATATATATATATATATATATATATATATATATATATATATTATGCTGTTTAATATTATGTTAAGAAAAATCTTTAAATGAAGCAAAATCAATATATAATAAAACTGTGAATATCTATATTATTGATGAGCTCTATTCCCTAACTCTGTATGTATTATAGTGGGAATCAAAATGTTTCAAATATGTCCTACTGTGTGGCACGCTGAATCATATTGGTAGATTGATTTGGCACGCCACAGCTAAAAGGTTGCTGACCCCTGGGTTGATGGATCTCTCAAAAGTCTACGTTAGTGTCGTATGGGAGTGTCAACTCAGGTGTCATCCTTGATACTTGAATGCTTAAAAATTACAAGTTCTAGGGCTAGTAGCTCTCGTGCTGTTTTAGAGTGTTACATAAATTAAAATCAAATTGAATTTTTTCACTACACAGCATATATTCGATACTATAATTCTTTCAAAATCATTTTTTATTTACTTTACTTCCCCTTAATTTAATTATACTTTTTGAAAAAAGAACGATAAAATGTGTTTCAAATATTTAGTCTTAAGAAACTTTTTGAAATGATAGATTGAGAAAAAAAAATCTTTCAATAAAGAAAATTCCCAATACGTGTCTTTAAAAAAATATAAGAATCTTTATTTAATAAATACAAAATACATCGATACAACAATTTTAAGTATATAAAAAAACAAAAAACAGAAGGATGTAAGATTTTTTTTACATTAAGTGTTAGGCAACATACGCAGCATAGAAATGCGAATAAATTAGACAATGGAAAACATCTGAAAAAATCCCATTTACATAATAAAATTGGATAAAAATTCAATGAGAAATATTCTTACATACACAAATATTATCAATATGATAATAGGAATAAATTTCGAGTGCAATCGATTGTGAAAGATTCGAGAGGGGGGACTTATCTTTTTCCTTCTTTCATTTTGTCTCATTTTCCTCTCACATTTACTGGATTTGTCGTACTTACCTCGGGAAGGTTCAGAGTTGTAGATATACTCCCCTTTGCCTTACTTAATATATAAACATATTCGCAATATATAGTCATTACTAAACACGTTTGAGTTTAGTTATATATATATATATCTATGTCATTTATATAAATATCTTAAAAATTTACATAAATTTTATAAGCAAAACATTTAATGATATTTCCATTTAAAGAAACAGATTAAGTATAAGCCACACAAGTAAAGCAAAAATTAAAATTATTAATTCAATATGATAATAAAACTTTAATTATTATTGAGAGAGAGAAAGAAAGGAAAGAGAGAGAATAACTTTTACTCAAACTCGCAAATTTAAAAAAGAGATAAGTAAAAAGGTACTAGAAAGTGTGAGAAATGAACCAATTTTTATTTAAATTAGCAAAAGTTGCAACGGTAGAAAATTCCTTCACACACGCTTTCTGTAAAAATGTGATATATAAATACTTTCGTTACGCTTTCTGAGCATACTAGATGCAGGAAACTCATCTTTGTCGATGGTATTACATTTTCATTTCCTCCTCGCAGAATAAAAATAATTAATTACAACACATTGGTCAATTAAAAATTAATATAAAAAAAAGAGGCATAAAAATTTTGTTTGTAAAAAAAATTTAGCTGTAACAAACCGAGTTTCTTTAAATTGAGTCCTAAATATGAGTTTAACAACCACAGAAACAGTCAACGGTGATTGTGTAAGGCACTTTTATCCAACTGCACCTGGGTTTCCTCCGGGTCTTTTCTGGCCTCTGGGTTGTCGGGATTTCTGGTACTGGCTGCCTGCTCTGTAGCGATCCCCAAAGACGCAATGGCAATACTCGCCTCTTTGATCGCCCGATTACTTTTTCTTCATCTTTCTTCTTATCTTTATTTTTCCTCTTTTTGTCTTTGTTCCTCCTCTTCTTATCTTTTTCTCTCTTCTTCCTGCCTTTGTTTCTCCTTTTCTTGTCTCTATTTCTCCTCTTGTCTTTTTTTCCACTGTGCTCTTCTCTGCCCTGTACCATGACTTCCGCGGGACCTGGTCCGTTATATTGAACAATAGTTTGGATCCATGATGTATTTTGTAAAACAGCATCATTTCTGGACGGTGTCTTTTTCTTATCATCACATGTCCATTGGAGGACCAGTACCGTCTTGCTTCTATTGGGTACGCAGTGCATTCCAGGGGGGAATGAGCAGAACTCCTCGCGGTTTTCACAATCTCCTTTTCTGATCCAACGAGGCCAAAAGGTGCTGCCAAGATCAAACCAAGTAAAAACAGTGGGACAGGCTGATCTCTTTAGTAAATAATTTCTTATCTCAGATTCTTGATGCAGCAGTTCCGGAGCAAGCTCCTTCAGTTCATCAGTTAAGTTCATCTTGTTCATCCCTCTAATAAGTTCATGCTTTTCCCATTTCTGGGGGATGTCAAGATCTGTAACAGACTCATAGGCTTTGGTTCTATATGGATTATCCGAGGCCATCCACCCCTTCTGAAAGCAAAAAGAAAATTATTCATTATTAATCGAGATAGATTATAAAAAGGTGTAAAATATACGCAGAGGTTTCAAAAAGTTTGGTAGCAAGAACTCTGATGGGTGTGCAAATTATCCGTATGAATAAAAATCACTCTGAAGGTAATAAAGACGATCAAACAGAGCTGGCTCTCCAGTAACAAGACTAAATCTCAATTAGAAGCAGGGATGTCTTAAGGCATATGCCACCTGGGCCCATGGACTCATCTCGTTCTCAACTCAGCCTTAATAAGATCATAATTTGAATAATTTCAACTGTCAAATGTTATTTTCGCTTATATTCTGTAAAAAACTGAGAAATTCAGACTATAGGTCAACTGGTTACATGTAATAAGTTTGGCCTACCATTATACACCATCATTACTCAATGTGTCAAAAGGCGGCTGTCGGTTGAGCCGGTTTGTGCGCTTGTAAGTTATGCCCATTTATTCGTTTTGGATTATTGTTTGCACTAGTATTTGTGACAGCGTATGATAAGTATTGTTTACTTTTAAGGATCATAGGGGGTGGGGCTTACATTTATGTAGGGGCCTAGGGCCTTAAGAAGTCTTAAGACATCCCTGGTTAGAAGTGGCTGCGTTGACGGAAACATGGTCCGTGATTGAAATAAGAAGTGTTATATGGTTTTTGAGTTTAAAGAAAAATTCTTCAGCTGAAATTCATCGGTGATTAGTAGAAGAATATGGTACAAGTGTTATGTCACGTAAAGATATGTTGTTTTGGTGCACTGAGTTTGACAAGGCCTAACAGTTGTGCCAGATGAAGAGAGGACAGGGTTACGAAGAACGTCCACCACAGATGATAATGTTCGCCTTGTCGCAGATTTGGTTCAAGGTGATCGTCGCATTTTTCTGTGGGTACCTTTAACGAAATACTTGGGAGGTCAGCATTTCAGTACGGAGGCCGAGGTTCGGCAGGCCGTCTTGACGAGGTTGCACAACCCTGACGCTGATTTTGATGGTTTGGTTTACCGATGGAACAAATGGCTTGATAAATATGACTACTATTTGGAGAAGTAATATGTACCTGTGCCTTCCTATGTTGCATATATTTTTTTATTTCCTGACTGAAGGTTTACTTTGGATTGGCTAGTTACTTTACTACTTGAAACCTCTCGTTTATAAAATAGTACTTGTTACAAACGTTCTGTCTAACCACTCGATGCACACATTTTTCGGAAAAAACCGGCAAAAACAATAAATATTTTTGGAACTTTGTTCTGGAAAAAAATTAGTTAAAAAAAAAAAAAAAAAAATACAAAATCATTAAAGATTTTTATTTTAAGTTTGGATTTTGATCCGTATTGTTATTTTACACGAACACATCGACTTTTATTATATTTCTTTTCGAATTGCTGTTTCGAAAAAAAAGAAAAAAAAAACAACCCAGTTTTATCAGTAAAAATATTTATTTATACTTTTCCAACAAAAATAATTTTAGTAGTATTTATTTTTTTAAAAAATATTCAAAATTTTCTTTTGTGTACTGCATTTGGAATCAAGGCGCAGCACATTGTGCTATTATTACACATATGTCGACTCTTTTCTTTCCCTCTTTTTTTTTTTGCTATGCCTTTTAGTACGACACACAGTGCAGTATTTTGTGGGACCTTTTTTTGGTATTGGGGGAACAAAACTGGGAAAACAACATTCCGTGAGTATAGAATTCCAGAAGATTTTGGTCTCTATCCCATTTTTTAAAATTTTTTTTTTACCGATTTACCCAATTTAAGAAGTCACGAAGACAGATCGCTGTCAGTCTCACGAGGGTAGATGGTGCTTGTTTATATTCGAGTGGAGGTGGTTACAACTGACTGCTTTAACACAAGTAAGTGCCGAACTAAAATTGCGGAGCTCATCTGATATGGCTGGACTGCGGCCTTTCAGTGGGTCCCAAGTCATGTTGGAATGAAAGAGCCGACCAAAACACCAAGCAGGGAGCCAAGTCGACTCAACAGGAAATCCCCTTGACCCTCAGAAGAGCAACGAGCGTTATCTCCATATACATTGACAAATATAGTACCGTGACCCAAAAAACGAAGAGTTTGGAAAGCTATGAGAAACTTTGGCCATTGGGGGCCTAATCCCGAGACACCTGGAGGGGTCCGAGGCCGTTGTCCGCTTTCGCCTAACTACCGGGCATGACTTTTTGGGAGTACACCTCCACTAGTTTGGCGTGGCGGCTAACGAGACCTGCCAATATGCAGTCATGCCAGAATGGAGGGCGACCATCTGCTCTAATGCACTGGACTCGATTAATACCAGGCTGACGACATCGTCAGTCGGTATTGGGAGGCTAGGCGTCAAATGGACAAGAAGCCAAGCACGGGCGTTGGATAAATAAATAAATACTCGAGTGTGAGAATTACAGCAGCATAAATGTAACCCCCTCGAATTCTCTCAAGTGTGTACCTTTTGGCCTGTTTAACGCGCTCGAATTAATTCGAGCGTACACGTTCTGGGGAGAAAATTCTTATGAATGTGATTTTTTTCAAAGTAAATTATATTTGAAACTTACGAATGATTTTAACAACCCCATTATGAAATCCGATAGCATTTCTGTATTTTTGAGAGTACAAAAGACAACAACCAATTCATGCATGTGTATAAAAACGGTTCGAGTTCAAGCTTATTTTTAATAATCATGTTTCTCTCTTTTTTCTTTTTTTTTTTCAAGCTGATTTCTTTTTTCCTATGCAATGAAGAATTTTAATAAGACTATATAATTTTCCGTTATTGAGAAGGAAATCTCTGAATTTTTAAGAAATATTCATTGATGCAGAACAGATTTATTTTTGTTCAATTAAAAACTGTTTATATGAAATATAAACAAAATTTTCCCTAAAAAAATGTGTATAGGAACTATTCTTTCGTATCTAGTATGTAAACGCGTAATAATTATGCACAAAACTATTTCATCAAAACCAGTTTTAACAATCGCCATCGCAGGGCGTGGTTAAAGATATCTCATCTATTACTAAATTTGTATCATACCACATAGTCATAAATATTGTAAGTACAAAATCCTCGATTGACTTGTTAATTATCTTCATTGGCACAGAAAGCTTTTTTTAGCCAAGTTGCATCTAGCGTTTAATCGTATTTATACTGAACATACCCTTATTTGATTATTAGCATTGAATAGGAACTTGAAATACTAAACTAATTTTGCTAGTCTGTCTGTATCCCAACACAAAGCATATTTTAGGAAGTATGCAACTAGTTCACAGAGAAAGTTTCCAGCACAAAGAGACAGTTAAATGGTTTTAATTTGGACTTGTCTCTAGTATTAAGCTATAATTTCATGAAGAAATAAATTTTCCATAGGGTGAAGGGTGGGTAAAAGCCTTTTGGACGTTGTGCAATCGAATCGTTTTATTTTACTAAATGGTGCATAAAATTAAATCATCAGTCGTGATTAAAACTCAATTAACAACCAAATTTGACATAGACAATGAAACTCATTAAAAAATAGTAACATCTGAACATACACGTCTGAATATTACTCTTTAAAAAATGCAAGAGAATTTTGTTTAAAAAAAAAAACATATTTTAACCGGTTATAAGACTAATATTAGCCCACATCTTTGACAAAGAAAAAAAATTGCGGCAGCAATTCGTTTTTCTGTGTTAAACTTCTACCTAATATGAGGAAACTTGCCAAGTTCGTGATAAAAAAAAGTGTGGATTCAAATAGGATCCAGAGCCGACTTATATATATATATATATATATAACTTTCTATTTAACTTTTAATATAAGATATTAAAGTTTAACAAAACATTAAGTACACCAGTTGAGTGTATCAGAAGATTACGTCCCGCACTACAGCATGGTGCAAGACATAATCTTCCACTGGTACCAGATCAATCGTTCTGGTAATTCTCTGACACTTGATTGCAACAGGCAAGACCAAACCTCACATAATTGCTTTTTCAGTAGTTTTCTTAGAAATTTGACATATGATGATGGTGCCAAGAGCTATGCAGCCTGCACTAAATGTATCTCTGGGCTTGCTTCCCTGGAACATATTCTAGAGTGCCGGGGGTTTTCTAGACACACGACCTTGGGGTCAATCCAAAGTTGTTTTTAGATTTCCTTAGGATATATATGTGAATTCATGTACCTGAGTTAACCTTGCTGATCGCCGGGGATATGCAGCAACAATAACAGATTACGTCACAAAGCTTTTGCCTACAAGTTCTTTTTTTTTTAAAATATAACCCCTTTCCATAAGTTCTGTCTACGTGTCAAATAAAATTATTGGCTCGAAACTTTCAGTTTTTTGGAAAAAAAAAACATTCTTTTCTTTATGTTTTTTTCCTTACAAAAATAGCTAAGGAAATTCATTTTTCAGTAATAAAAGGGAAACAAAATAAACCACTGTTAAATAAATTATCCATAATTTTATCCCTCATATATTTTTTTATTTTACTAAGATTTGCAAGGAAACAATATATTTATTTCATTCCACTCGATTAAGGTATGTTAAATTTTTATCTTTTTAACTGGAACTAATCAGTCTCTAACAGCTAGTATACAGCAAAGATCTTTACAAAATGCTTAGTTTTCTGTATATTTACCTTGAAATCTGGACCCATCAATTCCATAAACCGAGACTGATCGAGATTTCTTCTACTGTACTTTATATTTGTACTGTACTTTGTTTTTTTCTTGTCTTTTTTTCCCTTCTGTAAATTTTCTTTGCCTTTGCTTTGATTTTTGGGCTTACTTGACTGTTCAATGAGTTCGGTCATAAAGGGATTATTGACTGCTTTTGAGTATGAAATTCCGTGCTTGGAATGTTCTGGAGCAGCGTCACTTGTTATAAGTTCCGAGCACAAATAAAACAGCAAAAAGAATCTAAAGTAGCTAGTTGAAGACATGTTTCCTAAAAAGAGAAAAAGATTAAATAACATAATTACAATTGCAATTTGTAACAAATACAAGCACCGTATAATACGGCGTATAACAAGCATCTATACTTTCAGAATGCAATTTTTAATTTTTGGATGTATTCACCGTATAACTCACTGCCTTTTTTATGAAGAAGCCTGAAATGCAAATGTGTAATGCTATTATCGTTTGAGTGAGTGAGTGAATATTAACGTTGCACTGTTCATCTACACTAGGGCTTTTGGCGACGGACCTCGTAATTTTAAACCATGGTGAAGTGACGAGGACGACACCTGAGCTGGCACCCTCCTCTCCCACCCCACCCCAACGGGAGGACGTTTGAGCTCTCGACAGATTTAATGTGCATCGCTCCCCTTCACGACGGGTCTTTAGTGTATTGAGCTCGAACTCGTGACATGCCAGATTATCGTTTGAAGTTTAAATACAGTAAGTGAGTGGAAAATAAAAACACGGAATAAAAAGATTTTTTTTCTTTCAAACGGGCTGCATTTTGGCTTACATCCTTTGCAGGCATGGTAATTCCCCAAGTGTGTGTGCTATTTCATTGGTGGTAGCATTTAATGGATGTTTCAGCTACCAAACTTTTGACGCTTGAATTTATTCAGTTAGAGTTCTCTTCAAATGCTAAATATTGCGGTGATTTAATTTTTCCGAAAGTACTAGAGCCAAATTGATACTCAAGGGATCTTTTACATACCACATAATAATCTTATGACATGCGTGCCTACGATTTTCACATCCAGAAAATCTACCGATTCCTGCCAGGATTGAACATGCAAACTTGGCTTACGAGGTGGGCACGCTACATCTAAGCCACCAAGCCGACGGGAAAAATAAACCCAGTATAGTTAAAAATGATTTAAAAATATGCAGTATAATATACTTCATTTTCAATTCCTACTATTAGTTTACTTATCTCATATATATATATATATATATATATATCTTTAACTACATCCATCCACCCCAAAACATGTGATTTCTCGCTGGGTATAAATATCGAGATCATTGGAAGTTCCACCTTCCTCTCTCTTCTGTCTGTGTCTTTAATCATGTAGCCGGCTGCATTGCATTGTGTCGTATTTTCTATGTTCTGTGTAGTATCGTCCATGCTCTTTACGTCTTTAAAATGCCTATGTGTTTCAAGATGTGCAATTAACTGGATTTACTAATCACAAGACTGCCTCGTTAATAACATTGAATACGCAACATCAACCAGCATAGGAAATGTATCTAATATACAGTAATCACGTCCAATGGCCACGCCCTATCCTTTCGTTTGTTACAAGACGATAGACTCGCTACGATTTACAATTATTTTTACCACTCTTCAGAGAAATATTATAGAAATATTTAATATATGTATATATATATACATATATGAAATATTTCTATAATATTCCCCCCCTATTATGTCGAAAATTTCTGCTGTACGGGGAAGGTTGGATCCATAAAGCATTGCTAACCCTAATTCGCTGGCCTAATTCAGCGACAGCTTTAGAAATCATAATAAGTCTCCAATTTAGTCAAAAGACTTTTTATGTCTACATTTGTTGTGTGTGAATTTCAATTTTTTCCTGCTTTAGCACTGAAAGTTCTAGTACTTCTTCACTTTTATTTTATATATAGGCTTATTCTCTAGAAACAAGAGATAACATCCAACAATCACATTCGAAAAACACATAGACAGTAGGAAAATAACACAATGAAGGACATATGAGTAACCGAGATTAAAAATTATAAAATGGATGCTGCAGTATTATAAACATTGCTGACTTAGAACAGCTAATATATAAAAAATTTTTATATAAAAGTGGGGTTGAACATGTTTTTTGGCCAGTCAACCTTCCCCCTTTATGTAAATAATACTGAGCAAAAACCTATTGAAAGTAATGGATAGGAATATCTAAATCCATTACAAGATAGAGGTAACTTACCTAAAAATTGCACTTAAAAATGCAAAGCCCGCGCTAAATCTGAGTGCAATAAATAATTTATTGTCAGATTCTGGACCCTAATGCAGATTTAAATCATGTGAATGGTTGAAATGTAGCACTTCAAAGAATAAAAGAATGGAAATAAAAATTAATAAGAGTTGCAAATTATAGCATAACTTTAAAAACACTAGAGTAATTATGAATAAAATATTAATAAGTAATTTTATCTAATATTAGAATATGGAGATAACTATAATTGAAATATTTAAGTTTATAGTAATAAACTATTATCAATCTCAGAATTTTTAATCTTTACTATGTTGAATAGCTTTATTCATATAACTATTAATAAAATTAATTGGGTATTTCTGATTTAAGCAAT
>BMAV01016263.1:435308-447883 GCA_019973955.1 Trichonephila inaurata madagascariensis | reverse complement strand
AGTTAGGTGAGGGGGTGCCAGCTCAGGTGTCGTCCACGTCACTTGACTATGGTTCAAAATTACGTGGTCCGTCGCCAAAAGCCCTCTTGTAGCTGAACAGTGCGACGTTAATATTCAATCAATCAATTATTATTAAAAGTCATTTTTAAGAAATTGCTTTTATCTTTGTGCCTCGACACAAAAATTTTCACTGCTTGCTTTGCCAAAGCTTGGTTTAGTTTACCAGGAAGTGTAACATTTAATAATCAGAAAACTTATTTTATAAATGTGAAAGGTTCCCATTATATAAAGCTAACAAAGTAAAAAACAAATTATTCAAAAAAAAATTTTTTATGTTTATTTAAATATTATGCATTTTTAGTGTAATTTCCCAATTTTTCTGCGGGACAGGCAGACCTTTTGTGTGTGGAGGCGGGAGGTACATTCTAAAAAGCAGGTAGACCAAAGCGCCGTAAGGTAATCTCCATGGTTAAACTTAAAACGTGCTGGTAATATAGGGAAGGAGGGGAGGGGATCAAACTTTTGGTACGCCTTGACTGTGGTCCGTCAAAACTTTTTCCAAGAATCACCTATTGGTGATAATACAGGTAAGTTGTAAAAAAGACCGAATAAAAAATCCGGGACTCATAAACTGCTTACGATTTAAGAGAGCTAAATACGATAATAATGATATCTACAAATATCTTTTTCAGTTATTTAATAATAATCATAAAGTGAGCAAGATTTATTTTTGAAATTTTTTTCCAGTTCATCTTGTTGTGCTGTTTGAAAGTTGATACTACCAATATTTAATTTTATGTAGTATAAATAGAATTTTGTGTTATTTTTTTTATTGTTATTGTTTGTTTGTTAATTTTTTGCGGGGATTTATTCAGTAAATGCGTGCAATAAAAAAAATTACAATAAAAAGTATAAGCAAACAATATCTTAAGCGTTCGAAAAAGAATAAAAATAACTATATATACAAGGAATATATATGCAAGAAATATTTAGAACATTTTTTTAAAAAAAAAATACGTACCACAATGTAATTCGGCATTTAAAAGAAGAATGATATCCAATGCAAGAAAAATATCCTCACACTAATCGCCTTTCTCTCAAACACAAGATTTTATATTTGAAAATCCTTTTTACCAAAACGATATTAAAACTTCGAATGATTCTCATCATCGGGATATGAACAATCTACACTGCGCGTACTTGAGCGGCGAATGAAAAACTAAAACTTCAATGATAACTACTTTATACTAGAATGTTTTCGAGCGGAGAAAAATGCCATCTTCCCGAAAACTCCCCCCTTTTCTAACTTTTAAGAAACAGAACTTCCAATCAGAAACGTTCTCTGAAGTCAGATCCCTTTTCGATAAAGGATTGTTGTTGGAGTTGGCAGAGAGAGAGTAAGATCGCAATCAACCCTTTTAGAATATACACCCCTAGGGTTGCTTTTATATTTTTTTATACTTATATGGAAACATCGCCAAAGTAGTTTTTTTTTTAAGGAATAGTTTTTCAATTTAAAGCAAGGTTGTCTTCGGCTAATGTAAAAGAACAGGGACCAAATTCGGAATAATTTTTCAAATATAAAAGTACTCAAACATTAATATTACATTCTGGCTTCACTATCCTGTAGAGAGATAATCACTTATTTTACTATACTACTCATTTTTTATCCGAGTTGATACTTTTTTTTTCTTTTATAAAAGGTGTTTCGCATTTTTTCTCCTATAGCGGAATGCTAAATGAGCTATCCCTTTACATGTTAAAAGGAAAAACTAATTATTTACGAAATATTTTGAAATTTTAAAAACACTATATTATAAACAAATGCATGAATTACAATGTCACACATTTTTATAAAAATTGAGGCATTTTTTCTGTTTGAAAATGTGCTCCGCGTCAAGTTCATGCTGTCATAACATATGGCGAAAACAGCCTTAAGATAAATGACTGAGTGGTAAATTAAATAGTAGATGGCGCTTCAAGTAATCTCAGAGTTATACTTCTATTTTAGCCTGTATAATCAGCTATGTAATGTTCTTTTTGCTGTGAATACGTCTTCCGTGGCGTCTAATGAAATAAACAAAAATGTGTAAAAAGATGGTCTGAGTCGCGTTGGAATAAAACATAACATATAATGGATATAACCGCCTAACTGGCCAATAGAATTAAGGATTCTGGAAATGTGATAGACTGTACTCTCGGAAGCGTAATTTTGCAAAAGCGTTTCAATGAATCATTATTTTCAGTTTTAATGTAGCATGAATTAAAGAATATACATATAAATTTGTTTTGATGTGTAATTGCAGTAAAAAATTATTTCAATGCAAATTTTGGCAAAAAATTGGGGGAGAGGGGAGAGAGAGAGAAATGACATACTTTCAAACCATACTTCTTTTATGGAAAATGCTTCTGTAATAATAATATTTTTGCTTAAGTTTTGTTAATGTTGTAAATTAAATGTAAAATAAATAGATAACGCTGCAAATCATGAGAGATATACTTTTTTTTAGCTTGTAGAATCAGTTATGTAATGTTTTTTGTTCTGTAAACATGTCTTGTCTTCTATGTCGTCTAAGAAAATAAACCAAAATGTCTAAAATGATGGACTGAATCATTGGAATATATAAAACTATTATGGATATAATAGTCCTAACTGGCAAAAGGAATTAAGGATTTAGGAAATATAACAACTAAAACTTCTGTACAGAGCCTGAGTTAGAGTTAGAGCTATATTTACACCGTACTATAAAGCTGCACGAGGGCTATTGACGGCAGACCTAGTACTTTTGAACCACGGTCAAGTGATGAGGATCCCCTGCATCGACCCCCTTTGCACGATGGGTCTTCAGGGGTACCAGGCTCGAATTCATGACATGCCAGTCTACACAGCCTGAACTAAGATTTTTGAAATATGTAATTTAGAAGTGGATTTATACATTCTTTAATATCAGAGTAAAGAAATTTTAATAAAAAAAACACTGGATATTATTGCAATTGATGGTAACTCTGTGGTAGTAATGTGAATTTTTCAGAAATCAAGTTCTGTAGAGAAGACTTAGCTGTATAAAGAAAAAATATTATGGAAGCGTTTTCCATAAAAAGAGAAAGTTTTCAAAAGGTGTCATTTTTTTTTCATTTTTTAGCTAAAAATATTAAATTTAAATAATTTTTTCTTCGAATAATTTTATGAGTGTGTTCTAATTCACTTTTGCAAAATCCCCGTTCCGAAAGTATTGAATAACCTTAATTTATATATATATATATATCTTAAGTATAAAAATTAAAATTCAAAAAAGTATTGTGTTTGTTATTAAAAAATTTAATGTAATATTAATAATATCAATTTGTGATCCAAGTGCCACCTACTTATGCATATTATTTAGTTCTTGCTTTTTTTACTTATTGAAATTATCTGAGAGAAATCCTATGCATTTTGCATGAATTTGCAACCGAAAGTTTTGAATCTATTTACGGTATTCGACTACGTTCGGAACCATGATTTAAAAAAAACACATAAATGGATATTTTTCATGATATTTAGTGTCACTTAGATTAGAATACATGTATAAAATTGTTTTAAAAAGACATTACGACAAAAAAAAATTATTTAAATATAATATTTTGGCAAAAAATTAACTTAGAATAATCTTTCTTAAAACGTTCTCCTTTTATAAAAAAAATGCTTCTATAATGATAATATTTTGTGTGTGTGTGTGTGTGCTTATAAAACGTAAAGACTTCTCCAGAGAGTCTGAACTAAGATTTTTGAAAAATTCACATTATTTTCAGAGTTACTACCAACTGAAATAATTATCGGCGTTTTTTTTCTTAAAATTGCTCCCCTCTGTTGTCATAAAATATGGATAAACCCACTTCTAAGTTATATATTTCAAAAATTCTAGTTGAGCCTCTGTGTAGAGGTCTGAGCTATATACAGGCAAAATATTATTATAATAGAAGCATTTTTCACAAAAGGAGAATATTTTGAAAATGGGTCATTCTATGTTCATATTTTGTCAAAATATTGTATTTAAATAATTATATTCTTAAAACAATTTTATATACATTTTCTAATCTAAGTAACACAAAATATTATAAATAGTATCCATTTATACGCTTTTGAAAAATCACGGTTTCGAACGTAGTCAGGTGGCCGCGGTAGCCGAGTGGTATAGGGATCGGATCGTGGCTCGCCTTGTCACGAGTTCGAGCCCAGTACCACTTAAGACCCGCCATGTAGGGCAGTGATACACGTTAAATCTGTCGAGAGCTGAAACTTCCTCCCGTTGGTGTGGTGTGGTAGAAAGGAGAAGGGGGTGCCAGCTCAGAGGTGTCGTCCACGTCACTTGACCATGGTTCAAAATTACGTGGTCCGTCGCCGAAAGCCCTCGTGTAGCTGAAAAGTGCGACGTTAGTATTCAATCAATCAATCGAACGTAGTCGGATACCTTAACGTCAAATCTTTGGATATATGGATAAACTATTCTCTTTTCTTCATTAAAACTATTTTTTCCGACTTATGAAGTGTGCATTTTCCACTAGAAAATTATGTGCAAAACATTGTACTAAGGAGTATAAAACTATTTCATGGAACCAGGAATGGTAAACACAATAGTATATTCACAATCTAGTAGGTCGTACACACACACCTAAAAATTTTTTTAATATTCTTTTATTTTAATAAATGATTAAAAATAAGGTATCACAAAATAAAGTTAAATAAAATTTTAAGTTTTACTAATTAGGTTGAGCTTCAGATACTTGGGATTATACAAACTTCATATAGAGCTTGAATACATTTAGCAAAGGTTACCGTTAACGTGTGAAATCCGTTATTTCATAGAATAACTAGGTATTCCATGAAATAACTAGACAAGTCAGTTAAAGTATATAAAATTATTGAATTCTACGATTTAACTAGGTATTCTATAGAATAACGATTCAGGGCCGGCTCTAGCAGTTTTGCCACCCCGGACACAAAAATGGAAAATGCCACCCCTCTCCAAAGAAAAAAAAAATTAAAAAAAAAGAAAAAATTGTTCACATAGATAAACATCTAAAAACTTCAATAGTTCTTGCGAAAAAAAAAACGCTACATAATACATATATAATAGTTAAATACAAAATAATTCGAAATTAAGAACATAATTACCTATTATTAACTCAAACGAGTAAAATATAAGAAGGAATCACCCAATTCAGCATGCCAATTTCTTCTAAAAACAATCTACTGATGGCGGGAATCACACACACAAACATTTATTTTAATTTATAGTAAATACACTCATGAGAGAGAGAGACTAAAATGAAACATCTCCAGTGACTCTTTATCTATTAAAAAAACTCTTATTACCACTGTTCTGTTTTGGATAGCTGACACCGAATATCGTATGGGTGAAAAATATGTCCGTAGTGACCCCAGTCCGGGATGAGGAGAAAGTTAGTAGTGAAAGATATGTAAACTTATCAAACTTTAACATTGAATGTATATAATCCCTCCTCGAACTCTTGTTTCAACATAACAGAAAATTGACATTAAACGTAGACAAAATGAGGAAGTAAGATGCAATAATTGACATACCAAATTCAGACCCAATTAGTATTTCTGAAAATATATCAAACTTCTCTCTTTTTGTAACAAAAATTTTTTTTTTCCAATTTAATCCAAATGCCGCCTTAAAAACTTGCCTAGCCTAGAGCCGCCCCTGAACGATTACTTGATCGTTAAAGTATGAAATACGGCACTCGCGAAAGTTCTTTGAACCGGTTCTAGCGGCTTTGGATAGAATTATGTCAGCAACTATTAATTTCCATTGAAGATGCTCCAAATATTGACACAACGCTTCGATCTGTTGAAACAGATCAAAGTTGCGGCACTGAACAAAGATTTAAAAAGAGTGCTCGAGTAAAAAAAAAAAATGTGTAACAATAAAAAGTGTGCTTATTTCAAGAATAATAAGCAGTGAAATCCAAAGGGTCTTCATAGCAATTCTTGCTCTAACAAATGATGAAAAGTAAAATAAAGGTATCTCATAAAATTTAAATTAGTATTCTCTTACATTTTTGTTTTAAAAAGTTTACTCTACGTTTTCATGAAGCACAAGTTTTTCTTCCCAGCATGTATTTTTGTTGATAATGTTTAAATATAATCTTTTTTTGCAACATATTCTTTTTTTACCTTTCCGTTTAACTAATGTTAGCAATAAGAGCAATAATAAATTATATCATTTGTGTGCTTTCCCTTATTATTTATCAGTTATTCATCCGCAAAAGGAATAAAATGTATTTTTCGAGAGATTTTAGCTATTTATGATCAATCAATTTATAAAATATCTTTGAAATTGTTTATTTTTCACTTAAATGGTCTATCCTTAATTATTTCATAGAATACCTAGTTATTTAGTTGGTAAAGTATGAAATTTTTCATCTATTATATACTTTAACTGACTTGTCTAGTTATTTCATGAAATACCTAGTTATTCTATGAAATACCTAATTATTCTATAAAATACCTAATTAGTCTATGAAATACCTAATTAGTCTATGAAATACTTAATTAGTCTATGAAATACCTAATTAGTCTATGAAATACCTAATTAGTCTATGAAATACCTAATTAGTCTATGAAATAACTGAATTATTCAGTTTAACGGAAACACATGTTACACACACACACACACACAATATATATATATATATATTTAAATATATACAATTTAATCACAACGCAATAATCAATTAAAAAATTGAAATTATATGGATCTTATAACATTAAATCCCATTTCAAAATATCAATGGCGAACATAGAAGATAAAATTCCAACGTTTTCAAACAAAATTAAAAAATTTTAAAATAAAAATTTATAAAATATCCAAGTGCAACCTCGGACTTAGGACCGATAAGTGGGGTTAAACTATTTTGATGGCTCCAACCTTCTCCCTATTGCAACTTGTTAAGTTAATCGGAAACTATCCAATTCTCAAAAATTTAAAAATTAAAATTAAACCATTAAACTTGAAAAATTAAACTATTTGCCATCGCATTCTGAAATATATTATAACATTAAAATATTAAAAAATCTAAAACAATTAAGTGCATAATGTAAGTGAACCATTGAACACCAAAGATGACGCACCCATCTTTAAAATAGTTGTATAGGTAGAAAAAATGTCTGAAATCCGAAAGTTCAAATTAAAAACTCAGTATGATCACAAATGAATAGCGTAAATCATTAAACTCACCAAAGAGCATCCTATCAATAATTCAATTCACAATTTTTGAACGATTTTTCTCTCATATTTAATACAACAATTACCACTCCTATATTTTGCTCATATCTCCCACTAATGTCATGTCAATCCAAATGATTCATAATCTCACACTAGAGTTTAACTATTTGGTATTAGATGCAAATCAGATTGCATGCAAACAAGTTGCTTGATTGGTCATAAATAATTTTAAAATGTAGTCGTGTGAATATTGGTCTATGTGTGATTTTTGAAAAATTCACATTATTTTCAGAGTTAGAACCATTTGAAATAATTATCGGCGTTTTTTCTTAAAATTGCTCCCCTCTGTTGCCGTAAAACATGGATAAACCCACTTCTAAGTTATATATTTCAAAAATTCTAGTGGAGCCTCTGTAAAGAGGTCTGAGCTATATACAGGCAAAATATTATTATAATAGAAGCCTTTTTCACAAAAGAAGAACATTTTGAAAATGGGTCATTCTATGTTCATTTTTTGTCAAAATATTGTACTTAAATATAATTTTTTATTGTAATACTATTCTTAAAACAATTTCATATACATTTTCTCTAATCTAAGTAACACTAAATATCATAAATAGTATACATTTACACGCTTTTGCAAAATCACGGTTCCGAACGTAGTCGGATACCTTAACAGAACTGGTTTCCTTAAAATTGTTTCATTTCGAGTACCATCAAACACAAAGGGCATATTATTTCTGGAATTTTTGCGAGTTCTTTTTTAGTAGTTTGGTTATGTTACGAGTAAATTAACTATACGCGCTTTTGGATAAAAACTACACCCGCATTTAATGATGGCATTTGAGATGAAGTTTTGTTTTAGAACAGATATACACACATACTTTCGAACGGAAATTTAGCAAGGCATTAACTTTCTAATAACGCAAATCAATATCAGTAATAAATTAAGCTTTTGCTGAGTATTTCATAATCATTTCTTACTCACATTTAACAGGAACTTGTACTTGCTTCTGTATTAAGATGCACACAAAACCAAACAAATCTTGAGTTTTCAGTTTGGTTAAGCAGTCTTCCAATCCACTCAATGTTCAACTTTTTAATCCACAAAAATCCACTATTTTGCTCTTGGTGAACTAACACTTAACAACAAATATTATGAAAACGAGGGATACATTTTAAAGACAAGCACCACAAATTTATAAAGAGATTTTTAGTTCTAAAAGTTTTTCGCACCTACCTACACCTATTCCGCACCTATTTCATGTGTGTTATCCTACCATATTTCAAATGCCATTCTCAGGTAGAATTACGTCTCCATCAGTGAGAATGTGCAGCCATTGGGCCGCGACACAACCAGCAGGGTATCTCTGTCTGCTTTATGATTGAACCACATGTTCATTGTTGGAGAACGCCTTCGCTTATCTCGCAGACGTTTCCCCGCCCCTTGAGTATCAAATACAGAATATTTTATGGCTTAGATAACATGCATCAAATATAAAGGTATCATCACAAAGACGAGTAAAGAAAATATAACAGACGAATAGACATTAGCATCTCTATAACACATACATACAAGTATGATTTATAGATATATACACAGTAAAACCTGGTTTTGGGTGGATAGGGACCGCATAAAAATAAACCGCACAAAAAAATATGCGAAAATTTCATAAATACTTACATATAACAAACAATTTTGTCGACATACAAGAGAAAAATTTTTTTTTTTTATGCGGAGGAGATGGACCGCATAAAAAAGGTCACACTTAAAAATATGTCAATTATTTACGAAATTTATGAGAAAGTACTTCCAAACAAAATAAATAATTCAATTCCACATGGAAACATATTAAAAACATTTAGTTTCTCATTGTATACATGGAGAAGTTTTCACAAAATGCGTATACATATAATTCACTGCTACTCATCGTAATTCAAAGCCCTCATCTTCCTGTGATGAATAAGTTCAAAATCGCTTTCGTCACTTGAAGATACAATTTCAATTGATTTATTTTTTGACACCATAAAGTAAAGAATATGTTTTTGCTAGAAGGTCGGTTGGTCAGTTGATTGTAAATGTCACGAGATAACCAGAAATGTGCATGATTGAAGCTCTTTTTGAAATTTCATACTTCTTTCGGAATCGGTATCTATTTTAAGAGAAAATGCTTTTCCAGTTTGCTGGAAAGCTGTATCCCTGCATATATCTTATCCGCTCTCAAAGAATCGGGTTCTTGTCCGACTTCATAATAAATCAAATTATTGATAATGTAACTGTTTTGGAAAATTTCGTCTTCAATCATGCGCAGGCTGTTGGCGCGTTGAGAGAAAACAACTGAACGCGCATTGTCGGGAGACAAATGAATAGAGTATTTAAGTGTATATATGTACATTACGGTGACGTAACGTACACCTTTGCAATCCCCGCCTCGCGGGGGGGGGGGGGGCCCAGGGCCTAAGGAACCCCCCACAAGAACGTATTTACCCAATTTATAAAAAACTAAAAACAAAAACTGACTTTGAAGGGGGAAGGGGGCTAAAATTCTCCGTTACGCCACTGGTACATTGATAGAAAGCATTACAGTGGCGCCAAAGTCGTTAAAATTCATATACCGCATAAAAGAAATCGAGCAAAAATAAAATAGCGTAAAAAAGGACCGCACAAAAACAGGTTCTATTGAATATTACTTGAAGTGTAGAAACTCTATGTGTATATGTGTGTGTGCTGCAAAAACTAAGATTTGCAGCCACAGGATTGAATTTTTGTCGGAACCTTATTTTAAAGTATTTTTCTCATCAAATTTTTCTAAGAATTTAATTCTGAAAAAAACTATATATAGAGAGAGAGCTTCCACTTCCGAAACGAGACAGAGCGCAACATTCATTGCTGTTCCCCAGTAATAAAAAATTGCGATTCATTTGTCTGATATTTATAATAAATATTTGATTTTCCATTTCTGAATCATCAATCATGAATCATTTTTCTGAATTATCATACTAAGTCAATATAAAAGATGTATTTTTTAACACGCTTTTATAAGTTTCACTCGTAAGTAATGGAATCTTTGAAATTGATTTTTACCCACTTTAAAAGGTCAGATGAATTCGATATTTTGCATACTTATCAAGGACCGATGACAATACAATAATTTCATAATTTTGTTCCTTTGTCCTGATCAGGAGTCTAAAAAAAAAAAGGATTTTAAGGATTTCAAGATTCGGCGACTAATTCCATATGCCATTTCCCTATTTGGCAACTAATTCTAGATTTAGCGACTAAAAGATTAAGGTGCAACCCTAAAACCGCAAACAGGTTTATGGTTAATACAAATAAAACAAAAAAAGTGTTCTTTATGTTTTTTCTAACCATAATATAAGTCTCTTTTTTCTAAAAATGAAAATAAAAAAAAATAAAAAAGACTCGTGCATGTGAATAAAAATAATTTATGTTCTAACTGCTAAATATTTTTTTATTTTTATAAATCAATACGTTTAGAAATAACATTATAGCAATACGTTTAAAAGGTGATATAATACGATTGACATTTAATATTTCTTCTTAACACACTTTTATTAGTTAGACCTGTATCAAGAGAGACGCAATCTTTGAAATATAATAATATGGGACTCCTCCGAGGCCCCGTAAACGGTGGGAATAAATACCCTTCAGACCCGTTAATTAATAAACATTGAAGAGCAAGACTAATTCCAGCAGCCACATAATTTCGGCTCCAAATATCAAACTTAGGGATAAATTCAACAAAGAATAAAACGATAGTTTTAAAAACTAAAAAAAAAACAAAAAAAACAGGCTTTTATTGTAGATCAAACTAAAAAATGAAAAAAATAAATTATAGTTTAAAAAAAAACAACTAAAAAACATGCTTTTATATAGTGAATCGAACTAAAAAGTAAAAAAATAATTCTTAATGTAAGAATAAAATGATTAACGAGAAAATTAATGTCATTGTGGTAAAAGCGTGGGGTGTGCTTTGTAATACATTTTTACATTAACTCAGCATTTTGGAATGGAACTAGTAAGAAATTATAACAATTAATATAGAACGCCCCACGCTTTTATCCCAATCGCATTAATTTTCTCATTCATTTTATTCTTACATTAAGAATTATATTTTTACTTTTTAGTTCAATTCACAACATAAAAGCGTGTTTTTTAAGTTTTTTTTTTAACTGTAATTTATTAGATTTCTCTCTCTCTCTCTGTTTTTTTTTATACATCAAGAGATTAGTATAAAATTATTTTTTTTTATTATAAGCATATTCTCTCATAAGCGGTTTAAGCTATTATTGCTGTTTGAAGTATCGAAAAGGCATTTCTTCATAATTCTTTCTGAATATTTAAAGTTTGTGAATTAACTCAGTTATAGGAGAGAGTTATAGGAGAGTTATTTCAATGTTTTCTTCTTTTTTAATCTACAGAGAGATAAATTTAGTAATATTATTTTGTCAGCACATTATAAATATATTTTTAAGTTATTTTGCGTGAATTAATATTTAAATGTTGTTAAAAATATTTCGAAAAGACATTTATTGAGGAGACTAAAACACAGAATTTTATTGGACTGAGAAATATATACGGGTTTATTATTATTATTTTTAATATTGAAGTTCGCATCTTTAGTATTTTTATCAGAGTTAATTTTAATGTTTATTATGATTAATTTCTATTACTATATGTTAAGATTTAAATTTTTAAAAAAATGTAAAGTATTTTTTCTGTGGGAAAGAAACATTTTTTTTTTATATTAAAATTTATGTAAATTCATTCTATCTGTAATAAACGTCCCACGTCGTCCATTAGTACGTGAGGGTCGGAAGGAAGATTAGCCATATTCAAAACAAACACACATTCAATAACCCAAGTTAAGAAATGCACCAATAACTAAATATGGAAAGCAATATATAGAGAGGTAGACGAAGTACTGGAAGGCTTAATAAATCGGATCATTTACGTCCAGGTAATACACCTTTTAATTCCAAGTGACCTAATCCAATTTAATCCTTAATTGACCAAATCGTCAATCTTAATATTACACAAATAAGCTACAAAGTGCTAACGCCTCTCACTTCACACTTAATCAAACACTGCTATCACACAGCACACACACACAGTCTAACCCCTCTCTCTCTCTCTAACTCGAAAGTTTAATCTTTATATACAAGTCTTAGTTTACATAATCACATCTTCTTCCTCGGAGGAAGGTTTATAATAGAATAATTTTTAAAGACCCAATATATTCCCCAAGCGGTCTGACTATAAGGGGAAAGAACGTGGATAAACCCGACACATATCTTTTGTAAGTGAGTTTGTCGAAAAAAAAA
>BMAV01016263.1:386913-415478 GCA_019973955.1 Trichonephila inaurata madagascariensis | reverse complement strand
AAGGAGGAAACTGGATAGGAGCCCTGAAAAGAAAAGGGAATAGCGAGCGCCTTTCGGAAAAAAGGATTGAACTCCCGTGGAAAAGATTGTCCGCCCGGCTTGGCATATTTATTGGACTTTTTGGTAACCTATGAAGCAAATAAATACTGCTTTAATTTTAAAATGAGGCTGTGACAAATTTTCTTGTTTGCTTACTACTCACGACGTTACAATAGGCTTTTTCTTTTCCTAACGTCCTTCTAGAAGGTATAATCTAACTTTCTGTTTATTTTTTATCTGCATGTTTTAATTCCTTTTGCTTGCAAACTTTTCCCTATAACTTGTAATAAATTCTTTTACTTTCAAGAAGCATCTTCATTTGAATTATTTTGGTCTTTTTTATTCAAAATTAACCCGTAAATTCTAAAAAAAAGAAAAACCCTAGACACCTCACTACTAAGAACAACCCACTATCTGAAGAGTCTAACTTTTTATTGGGAGATTTTGATTAGACTCCCACATTAATATTTCGGTAACGGGAAAATAACACAAGAGCAAAAATCCTCACTTCCCCAGAAATTCGTCGACCAGAGGAGTTCTATGTGCCTTGTGTTGTCACCCATTAAAATAAAATCAAAGCCAGCTGCACCCGTGACTAGGTGAACATAGGGCACCTAGACCTCCTCCCTATGCCTCACAGCAGTCACAGTGCTTCTTGCAAAGACAAAACGTTACGTGCGGCCATCCAGAGTGACACCTGCTCAAACAATCAAGACTCCGCTGTTGTAATGGTCAATTTCTCGGACATTGGTAGGCAAGTAGCGGGTCCTTGGTTTTCTCCAGTATATTCTTGCCTTACTTTCATGTACAGTGAACTAGGTTCCCTCTATCTATATTTCTAGGAAGTGAGGATTTTTTGAATGGATTGGCCAGTTAGATCTCCAGACCTCATCCGAACATTGGCGAACCAGTGGCACGCGTGCGATCAATGGCCCGTGACACAATGCTTTGGGCACGCAAGCGATCAAAAGAGTTTGCTTTTTATTTCAAAATAACGAAGTTCACTATGAAGTATTACGAACAAACGCGAGTGATCGGTCGTGTGGTGGCGGGGAGCACACTTGCTTGTAATTGTTTTGCCTTAGTTACGTCGTGGGCTACAGTTGCTTTTGATGCAAAATTTGTCTACGCATAGCATAGTCAATTTCGTTGACACAACTATATTTTAAAGTCTAGTTGTGTTATATTTGCGATTTTTAACTATTATTCAACACGGCTAGTTCCGAACAAAAAGTACAAGATAGCAAGTATAACAAAGAATTTCAAACTTGGCGAATCTAGAAAAATGGCATTATTAGTAAAGGCGATAATGCGGTGCGTGTTTTTTGTTCTGGAGCAGTGTGGTATGCAGAACATCGCGTCTGTACAAATCACAAATACTCCTGTTAAAAAAGTGAACCACAGCAAAAGTTAATTGCTTAGAAACCATTTGTCAAATGATTCCAATTCAGCATGCTTTCTAATAAAAGTAACATCTTACAATACTAATATAAGTTATTTATCATCTATATATATACACAATCTGCAGCAAAAGAAATTACACTAATGTTACTTTAATTTGAATTACACGTATAGCTCAAATATTTTCAACTATACAGTACAAAACGTATTTTTTTCGTAGTAAATAAAGAGTTTTGAGTTGTTAGAATTTAATTTTATTTTCCTAATAATCATAAGTCAAAATTATTTGACGGCACGTCTATACCTCATCAAACATTTCTTAAGAAAAAATGGCACGTTGATCCATAAAGGTTCGCCAACCCTGGTATAGAGCATGCTTGGGATTTTCTGGGGAGGGCAGTTGCAACACGCAAACCCCTCTCTGAGACCCATTCAAGGCCTGAAAACAGAGTCGCTGAACGCTTTTTCAGCAATGTGTGAGGTCTTTTTATCTGGAAAAGGGGACCATACCCCCTATAAATCATTTTTTTTCCCTTCGCTAACATTGTTAGCGGAGTCACCTCCCCTACCCCTACCCCAGTTGATAATTTCAAAGAAAAACCAAGCAAATTAGAAAATAATAGCAAAGAATTTCAAGGAATCCTTAGTGAAGACGATAATTCTAATGACTTAGCTCAAGTTATTGAGCTTGTCAATTTAATTTCAAAAATATTGAAAAGATCACCTGAAATTTTACAACTCCTGCCCAAACTTAAAAATGCTGAGAATAATAAAGATCAGGCCTGCTTATTAGTAGAAGCTATGATCGATAACTGTTAATTTAACTACCTATTTTTCAATACTAATATACTGTTAATTTCCCCTCTCTTACTCTTATTTCATTTAATTATTTCAATCGAATCTGACTATCTCAAATTTTTCGAAGTCCAAATTTCCCAAGCTCACTCCCAACAGCCAATCCAAAGCTTCCTACCCTCAGCAAAGTTCCTGCCACCCCATTGATCCCTGAAGTCGAAACCACGCCTACCATCTTCATCCAAGCTCGCAACACTAGGTCAACTCTATAACCGGATAAAGGACGGAGGGATATGTTTTATCCCATTGCCTTTCCATCATACAAGTCATACATACAATTACCTCAGAGTAAGATCATATTACGCAACAACAAGCCTTATGACTATACAGGAAATGAATATGGTTTGATTAAGATCAAAACTTAATTTTTTAATTGATTATTTATTAACCTCACATATTGAAGTTTTACTAGGGCTATTGATGACAATATTCGTAATTTGGACCACATTCAAGTAAGGCGCGTCTTTATTTGCGTTATTACTACCGTAAATATAAATGAAGTAACCACATGGTCGCAAACTCTTGATGGATGTTGTCGACTCGCGTGGGCTCGAATCCTGGTACTGCTGAAGACAGATCGAGGGACTTCGTATAGAACAGGGGGCGAACCTTTAAGGATCATGTGCCATTTTTTTCCAAAGAAATATTTAATGAGGTATAAACGTGCCTTTAAAGAATTTTGACTTGTGATTATTGGAAAATAATAAAACTAAATACTAACAGCTCAAAACTATTTACTACGAAAAATTATATTTTGCACTGTATAGTAGTAACTGTTTTAGTTATAAGTGTAATTAAAATTAAAGTAACATTAGAGTGAGACTTTTGTTGTTGCAGATTATATGACAAATAACTTATATTAGGATTGTAAAATGTTACTTTTAGAAGAATGCATGCTGAATTGGAGTCTAAGTCTAAGCGAGTCTTTAATATTTTTCATCTCTGAAGAGATAATAACTCACAGGCATAAGCAGTTGAAAATATTGTTGAAATAGCATGTGATCGAGCTTCTTCAAAAAGTTAAACGTATTTGGAATCGATTTTCATGTTTTCAAAATTTCATTATTAGCATTTTTACCTATATTGTTTGTTAATCTTTCTGTTTCAATCAATCCCAACTTTGTCCTTGTTTTAATTCATTTTTGAATCCATATTGAGCTAGACTGGAAATTAATCTCTCAGTTGCATTTCAAATTTTATCAATTTTCAAGTTCAGTTTAACAAAGGAAGTCACATCAGGGTACATAATACACTTGAACATTTAGAGGAAATCTGAGAAAGTCTCGCTGAAACTTGTGACCGATCACTTGCGTTTATTCATAATATTTCATAGTGAACTTTGTTATTTTGAAGTAAAATGTTAACCAATTTGATTGGTGGCGTGCCCAAAATATTGTGTTGCGTGCCATCAATGGCACGCGTGCCACTGTTTCGCTATCCTTGGTATAGAAAAACGAATGAACCTTAAATGTATCGAAGATATACTCATGTTGGTGTATGATGGATATTTGTAGTGGATTACTAGAACTTGGAGATCAACCTCGTCATTTGATCGAATAGTTTCTGAGCGTGATGTTAAAAACAACCACAAATAAATTATAAAGCTAATATTAACCCTTTAACGGGTACAGAGCTAAAATACAATTTTCTGTGATAAAGTACTTGATTAATGCAATGTTCTCATCCTCTATTAACATTATTTAGTCACACACATACGCACAAAATATCTAATCGTGGTTTTTTTTTCCTGGGTGGTGGCTAGACGTTATAGACACTGCTCATTTAGGACATTTAACTTATACTTTTCAGGACAGAGAGAAAAATAATGAATCATATTACAATAAACTTTTTATGAAAAATTAACATTTATGTGATAACTGTTTCAATAACAATTAAATACAAAGTATAAGTGTAATTTAATAATAATAGAATAATTGTACAACATAGAATACTTACTTAGAAAATATATAGAATACTTATAATATACATTGAACTTGGTATATATCCACATTTTATATTTTGTTTAATTTTAGTAAGAAAAGTTAGAAATAAAGTAATATTTTTGAGAATTTAAATTAGTTATTTCCCAAATTTAATGAGCTATTTACTGTGGAACTTAATAATATGCAAACGTTTTCTCCGAGCAGGAAAGCTGTAATGAAAGATTTTCGAACCCGAGAATCTTGTACCACATATTGTAAACAAAGTTTGTTTATATCCCCCCCAACATTCTCAAGTGATTCTAAATGCTCTCTCTCGAGTACAGGAAAAGCGAAAATTTCTAGGTTATTTTTCTGTTCTAGATTGGCAGTGGATAGAGCCTCTATCCACTATTAAATGTTTCCAAAAACCTAAATAAAAACCGCTTTTTTTTGTCGCTCACCCGGTATAGTGGTTAGCGACGCTGACTGCGGTGCCGTAGGGACTGGGTTCGGATCTTGGAGAAGACATGGATGTTTGTAAATGTATAGTGCCTTTGCTGCATGGGGTACTCTAAATAGCCGTCGAGCCACAAGTCCTCTCATGTGGAAGGGGAAGAGAGGTGGAAGGCCTCTGACCACCCCCAGAGTGTTCTCCCTCTAAATTGGGGTGGAACTGAGCCAAATCGTACTGTCACCTGCATGGTGCTCAAAGCTACCGCTAACGACAGGAGTCATTTAGCCCTTTACCATGAGGAATTTCGACGGCCTTGATCTGGCCTTTGCCGATCAGGCGGCATTGGTAACAACAAAACCTTTTTTTTTAATTGTACAGTTGCTTAATTCATTCAGATGAGAGAAAAGTATACTGAAGACATGTCGAATTTTTTTTCAAATATGAGAAATTTTATTTATAGTAATCACAAAATATACAATTTGTAGATTTACACCGAGAAAAACTGTTTTTAACTATCCATCATAGGACATGAAATGCAAAAAAGGGTATCGTGCTGCCATCCTTATTAACTTTTATGCATTTTAGCTTCAATTAATGCATGTAGATAGACTAAATATCCCCAACACCCACTTTGAAGAAAATTTTTTTAATATGGGCTAGACGTATTAGCCACTGCCCGCTATAGGGTTAAGGTGACTGACTATGTTTGGAACCGTGATTTTAAAAAAGCATATAAATGAATATTTTTTAAAAAATTTTTTTATATTTACTGTCAGTTGAATTAGAATATACATCTAAAACAGCTACAACAATATTATTACAATAAAAAAATTACATAAATGTAATTTTTTGCAAGAAAATGAATAATATATTTTCAAAACATTAACCTTTTATGGAAATTGCTTCTATAATATTTTGCTTATATGTAGAAATAGTTTCTATACCGGAGTTGAACTATAATTTTTTGAAAAGTTTACATTATTTTCAGAGTTACACTCAATTGAATTTTTTGTTAAAATTTTTCAATTGATATAATAAAATATGAATAAATTCGCTTCCAAATTACACATTTCAAAAATGTTAGTTCAATCTCAGAATAGATGTCCTAGTTATATACAGTCGAACTTCTATTTAATAAAATCGGAAGAAAGGTCGTGATGTGGAAAATTTGTTAAATAGAGGTTCATTTTCAATATACTTTATGTACTTGGTTCCAGAAAAAAGTTCGAAAAAAAAAAAAGATTCGTAAAATAGTGGTTCAATTGTACAGGAAAATTATGATTATAGAAGCAATTTTCATAAAAGGAGAATATTTTGAAAACATGTCATTCTTTTTTCATTTTTTGCCAAAAAATTGCATTTAAATATTTTTTTATTGCAGTAATATTCGTAAAGCAATTTTCTGCGTATATACTAATTCAACTGATACTAAATATAAAAACCTTATCCATTTTTGTACGCTCTTTCAAAATCCCAGTTTCGCACGTACACCTTAAAATGACAAGCAATATAAAAAAAAATTAAGACAATTCCTACTTAGGTCAACAAATAAAATTTTTATTTTAGTTACTTTTTATTAAGTAATTACAATTTATACAGTGGTGGCCAAAATTGTGGACACTTTTTAAAATTGTTATGTTTTTTAAGTTTGTCTGCTTATAGAACATTTTACGTTGCACAAAATGCTAAGTATTTTATATTATTTTAAAAAGAATTTAAAAATGAATTCAATACAAACAAACAAAATTCAAATATTTGCAACGCAAAAAAAGTTATGCTGCAATAACTGCCTAATTACATTAGATACTGATAATAGTAGTGAGTTATCAGAGCGTTTATTCTTTATTACAGCTTCCCATCTATGTTTCATTGAACTGAAAATAGTTTTAAGCTCTTCCTTTGTTATTACATGATGCCAGGAAACAATTATATCCTTAATTAGTTCCTTTTTATTTCATGGGTACCTCATTTGGACAAGAGTTTTCAAACGGTGCCACAAGTTTTCTATCTAGCTGAAAAATAAATGAAACATTGTTGGTAAATAGATCTCCGATGGAAGGCATAAATTTGGGTTCTAGATTGGGGTCAATGTATTTTATGACATTCAGTGTCCCATCTATGATATGAAGGAGACAGATACCATCTGCTGATATGCATGACTAAATGATAAAAGTATGTGGGTACTTCACAGTTTCCTGGATGCAGCCAGGATGTATCATTTCTGCTATTTTATGTCATATATTTTAGGCTATCATTACCGACGTATCAGTCCCTCTATATAACTTATGACCATTAATCATTTGTCCAATTAATGTGTTCCATAGCCCACTGTAGTCCCTTTTAGCGCTGCTGTCAATTGAGATACGGCTTTTTTCGTGGAATTTTACCTTTTAGTCTAACATTTGCTAATCTACTCCTGATTGTTTTTGAACTGACAGAAGCATCAACATCACTCAGAACACTTCTGATGGATGTCCATGAAATTATTTTAACTCTGAAACACAGTACTTTTAATCTTCTGTCATCAACAGATGTGGTGTACCTTTTTCGGCCTTTTCTTGCTTTTTTTAAAATTAAATTTGTCGCTTGACATCTGAAACAAAACTCTCAGTCTCCAGATGTAGTCACCGAACTACCCAACGGTTATGTAATTTTAACAAGGGAAATATACCAATTTCTCGTCACACATGTATCCGATCTACTCTTTTATTTGATGTCATTGCTTTTTGACTAAATATCATTGCTATCCTGGCTAGGAAACAGTCCTGACATCAATCCTATCGAAAAGTTGTGGCACCGTTTGAAAACTCTTGTCCGAATGAGGTACCCATGAAATAAAAAGGAACTAATTGAGGATAAATTGTTTCCTGACAACGAAGGAAGAGCTTAAAACTATTTTCAGCTCAATGAAACATCGATTCCATAACTGACATCGATCAACTGTCATAAAGAATTAACGCAACCTCTCTAAGCTCTGATAATTCTCTGCTATCAGCGGTATCTAATGTACACTCACTTTCAAAAGTTAAGCACGGAGAGGAAAATGCTAATTTCCGGAAGCCAATCAGAATTGAAGAGGATGCAATTCGTTCAGAGGTAGATGGAAGTATGCAAATATGTTAGGTAACAGACAATCATGCTTTCATGTCAAGAAATAGTAAAAAGGGCAGCATAAGAAGCCAGCTTTATGAAGGGTTACAGAAGTTGATTGTAAATGCTGATAGAAGGTGTTTAAGACTTTCGTACAATTTGTTTTCAAGACATACCTGTTTCTGTGACTTCCAGAAAACGAATGGAAGATTCTGAGCTCTGGCGTGCTGTGGGGCGCATTGAAGCAGGGCAGTTGATTACAGATGTTGCTCTTTTCTTCGGCGTTCATTATTCTGTACTTTCACGTTTATGGAAACAATTTCAAACCACACACACAGTTGTCCGAAGGCCCGTAGGCGGTCGCCCAAGGGTTACAGTCCCCGCGGAAGATCAATATATTGTTATTGTAGCCAAGCGGAATCGCAGAGCGACCTCCACACGTGTGACATCTATGGTTACAGCGTCCATTGGTAAGGCTATATCTGCAGCTACTGTACGCCGAAGATTACATATGAATGGACTGTATGTCCGGGTACCTCGAATTTGTGTTCCTCTATCCGTTCAATCAAGAGGGGCACGATTAAAGTGGTGCCGGGAACATGGCAATTGGACTGTGTCTGACTGGGGCAATGTCATGTTTACTGATGAGTCAAGATTTGCTCTGGAGACAGATGACAAGCGTATAAGGATATGGCGTAAACAAGGAACACGCAATCAGCCCCAAAACATCACCGAACATCACACATTCCGAGGCGGAAGCATTATGGTGTGGGCAGGGATTTCATTAGGGTACCAAACCGACCTGCGCATCTTTAAACGGGGTTCTGTGACTGCTGTCCGGTATCGAGATGAAGCCCTAGAACCCATTGTGAGGTTGTACGCTGCAGAAGTTGGCCCTACTTTTGTTTTAACGGACGAAAACACATATCCCCATAGAGCTGACATCATTGATGACTACCTGGAGAGTGAAGGGATTGCGCGTATGGCATGGCCAGCATATTCGCACGACCTTAATCCCATAGAAAATCTTTGGGATGCTCTCGGCCGTTCTGTATCTTCACGTTTCCCACCTCTAGCCACTTTTATTGAGCTGGAAACTGCTCTACAAGAAGAATGACGAATTCTTAATTCTGCGGTGATTGACCACCTAATTGAAAGCATGGTCAGAAGGTGTAAACTTTGCATACAAATGAGGGGGGATCACATACCCTATTAATGTCCTTTTTTCATTTTATGCTGTTTATTTTCACTTTATACATAATTCTGTTTAAGTCTCCTGTCTGATAGCTTACAAAAATTTAATACTTTTTTCATTTTTGTATATAATTATTGATTTTGTTTTATGTATAAATATATATGCTACTTTACTGCCAAATTTTGTGTCAATCAAAACAGTATTTGTTGATTTTTTTGCATTTTACATCTTCGTGCTTAACTTTTGGAAGTGAGTGTATATCGACAGTTATTGAAGCATAACTTTTCTTGCTTTGCAAATATTTAAGTTTTGTTTTTTGTATTGAGTTCTGTATTTAATTTTCTTTAAATTATATAAAATACTTTGCATTTTGTGCAACATAAAATTTTCTATACGCAAACACTTACAAAACATAACAAGTTAAAAAAGTGTCCACAACTTTGGTCACCACTGTATAAATATGTGTATACGTATGGCAGAATCACAATATTAAGTAGTAAAATAGAAAGCGATTTTCCATTTTCCTATCTATATATGATGTTGGACTATTATTTTTGTTGTTGCTATTTATTTATTTTTTTAAATTTAATTATTCCGATAAAATTGTATAGAAAAAGGAAACAGCATTCTCAGAAATTAAGCCATCCTAGGTGGGATTTGAACCCTCGACCGTTGGATTAGTTGTTCAACGAGCTATCCGTGGCTCTACAAGGACACAACGAGCGATTTTCCTTTTTACATATGGTGTTGGACTATTTTTGGTTGGGCACTTTTTGGTAGGGGGATATCTTATGGGTTCGCGTCACCGACATGCTCATGTGTTATGTTAAGCAATTAGATGAACCAATAATGGTAAAAAACTATGCACATCAAATCCTCAAAATATTCTTCCACGTGATGATGAAATAATTTGAAAGTACAAAAAGTCTAAGTATTGTTGAAATTAATGATGACAATGATGCAAACAATTAAAATAATGTTAAAAATCAAGTACATTGAATTTTAAGGTATCCGACTACGTACGGAACCGTGATTTTGCAAAAGCGTAAAAACGAATATTTTTTAAAAATATTTAGTGTCACTTAGAATACACGTATGAAATTGTTTTAAGCATGTTGCTACAATAAAAAATTTATTTAATGCAATTTTTCGGCAAAAAATGAATTTAGAATGATTTATTTTCAAAACAGTCTCCTTTTATGGAAAATGCTTTTATAATAATTATATTTTGCCTATATATAGCTCAGGCCTCTGTACAGAGTCTGGACTATATAGGATGCTTGAAATATTTAACTTAGAAATGGATTTATTCGTAATTCAATACATCCGAGTGGCGAATTTTTAACAAAAAAAACCGATAATTATTTCAATTGGTAGTAACTCTGAAAATAATGTGAATTTTTATAAAATCCTAGTTCAGGCTCTCTGGAGAAGTCTTAGCCATGTATATGCAAAATATTGTTTTTACAGAGGCATTAGTCATAAAAGGAGAACATTTTTAAAATAAATAATTCTAAGTTCATTTTTTGCCAAAATATTGCATTTAAATAATTTTTAATGTAATAATATTTTTAAAACAATTTTATGCGTGTATTCTGTGATCTAAAAAACATTAAATATTAAAAAAAAAAAATATTCGTTTGTACGCTTTTACAAAACTACAATTCCTAACGCGCGTAGCCGGATACCTTAAGTAAATACAAATACTATCCATAAATAATATTAATGTATATTAATTGTTATTTCGATTGAATTTTATTTATATTTTGTCATGATCTTGTACAGAGAGCCCGTATAATATATTTGAATAATAAAAAACCATATAAACATGCATATTATTGTTGCTCGGAGTATCAATAGATGTGAAAACCGGATTGATGTTGAAAATTTTAATTACATTATGAAATTTCGAATTTTAATACTAAAAGTTTTAAGTTTTTTCACTTCTATCGGCAGTCTCTATAACTGCCAAATTTTTTTATGGTTTGTTACTATTTATTCTTTAATTAAATTTAATTAATGAATTAATTTTTGAAAAAACTGTATTGACGTCAAGTGTCATCCACTACCAGTTTTAAAAAATGTATTTGAACTTGAGTGGATGAATAAAAAGTATTTTATTAACGATTGAAAATTTGAACATATATATATATATACATATATATATATAGGGAGAGTGTGAACTAATAATAGAGAGGAATTGTGAAAAATGTTGACATTAAATTGATGAATACACATTATGCTCAAAATAATTATTTTGATTAAAACTAATGCGTCTCGGGAAATACTACCCAATCAAAATCTGATTAAGAAGTATTTAAAGCAATCCGGATCCCCACATAAATTCAAAAATGAAACAAATTAAAACTTATAACAGATTGAATGCAAATATCTTTCAACATTATTAACATCAAGAACAAAAAATCAAGAAAAAATGCTGTTGTGTCATTTTTTTTCTCTCTCTCTCTCTCTCTTTGATAAAAATAACTACTTGAAATAATTTTGAATCAGATCGTTTGATGTTTTGGGAAACGTCCATAGTAAGAAAAATTGAAAAAAAATTTAAAATCATTTAGAATAATTCACTCTTAAATTCGCTTACGATGAGAAAGTGCGTCATTTTTAAACTTGTTCACCGATTCATATTCTATATTTGAAAATCACTTTGCAAATTTGATCGAAGCCGAGAAAGGCAAACACAATTATGACCTTCCTTGTTACTCATCTTAGATCAAAGATCATAACTGCTTGATCAGATATTGATTAAGACAGCGTGCTCAATTCTCGGTTAAATGATGCAAGCAATAGAGCACGTTATTTCATTACCAAATACAGATCCTGGTAACGGGCTGCAAAGGTAAGATGCTTTTAATAATATATGTGTTCCAGAAAATTATCTTGAACATTATTCTAATGTTGTCTGTAAACAAAAGAAAAAAAAATTGATAAAAAACTATCCATATTGAGCTTTTTACAACTGTTTCGTATGATATAAATTATTCACAAAGCTTTTTTTGCGGTGTATTATTTATTAGAGCTAATCTTTTTTTTATAATTTTTTTTTCTTTGCAAACATAATTTGTACTTAAAAAACTTAAGGCAATCATTTTAAAATTAAAATTGGATCATTAATATAGTTATTTCTATTCTATGAAGTTTAAGGAAATTTAAATAAGATTGATATCATGGACAGAGCAAATAAATGGATTTATAGAGAAAATAAAAATAAAATTTTTATTTTTACTTGATGAAATTTTCAGTGTCTAATGCTTTTGTGAGTTTTGCAGTTTCATTCTCAACAATCAATGTGTTTCAAGATACAAACAAAAACATGTGTGATATTCCACTTAGTAGGCTAGTGAGTGATATAATTACGTAGCTGGATTTTATCACGTGTTTTTTTGTATATACCGTCACGTGTTGTATAGCAGTTTTAAGAAACGATACTGTTTTTTGATATTTAACTAGGAAGTTGTTTACTTATGTACTTATGAGATTGTATAAATTCATTTACCAAAGCTGTGTTAAATAATTCCTTATTTATCAGTTTCACTACTTTTGTAGAAAGAATTAAAATGCTTTGCATGTGCTTGTATTGGATATTTGGGTTTTCAGCATTTCCCGTTTATCCATTGGGCGCTTGGGGCGGGCGCCCAGGGACCCGGATAAGCTGGACCAGTGCTGGTTTTCAAATCAAGATGAGAAATTAAATACTAAATATTTTCCCCATATATGATTTTATTTATTTTTTTAATATCAGGAGAGAAGAAACAGGATACTTTCAGATTTGACGATTTTATAGAAGGATAACATCTTTATTTTGGCAATTATTTTGGTAACCCTGTTAAATTGAAATATGGAATATTTCTTTATAAGTCACGTGTTAATATTTGTTATTTTAGTACAGGAGATTAAAAAAAAAGTGTAACGTTGTCCCCTTTTAGCATATTAAATAATTTATTAAATATATTCTTTGCTTTTGCTCAACTAAGTTTCTTTAAAGGGGACACATTAAGCTAAAAATGACCAAAATATCTATTTTTTTGTGACTTCTGTTTAATTGTGCCACTTTTCTAAGTATGTGCACTAAATTTCGTAGCTTTAGCTACATTTAGCCAATTATTTAACTCTTTTTAGAGTATGTCGAAGCGAAAAAACTAAAACTAAAGCACGGGATGTCAGTTCTTAGCACTATTTCGTTTATTTTACTGACCATTATATCTAAATGACTTTTTCTCAAGTTCTTATGGCCGCGGTAGCCGAGTGGTATAGATATCGGACCGTGGCTTGTCTTGTCACGAGTTGGAGCCCAGTACCACTAAAGACCTACCGTGTAGGGCAGCGATGAACGTTAAATCTGTCGAGAGCTGAAACGTCCTCCCGTTGGTGTGGTGTGGTAGTTAGGAGAGGGGATGCCAGCTCAGGGGTCGTCCACGTCACTTGACCATGGTTCAAAATTACGTGGTCCGTCGCCAAAAGCCCTCGTGTAGCTGAACAGTGCGACGTTAATATTCAATCCGTTTCTCAAGTTTTTATTTTTCACGATAATCGTCTATTTGAAATATGTTTTATGACTTTTTTTTCTATTTTATATAAAGTTTTGAAACTTGTTTTGGTTGTTTTGTACAATATATATGGAAGGAATGAGAAGTTCTCTCATTCCCGCCTAAAGATGTAGGAGGAAGGGAAGGAAGACTACCCATTTATTCCAAAAACAATCTATTTATTAATCATACAATTATCAACACAATTCAAGTAATTTCAAACAGAAGAGATGCTTTCAATCCAAGCAATATGTGGATTTTCAACGAGATACGGCAAGTGAGAGAAGACTTTAAATGCCGACCAACTTAATTCTAGATCACAAATCTACTTTCCAGATTATCCGATCACTAATTAAACTGTAGTGACTAATCGTCACTTTAATTCTTACACTTCTCCTATACCTGAAATGTACTATAAAATTAATAATACCTGATCAGTAGCAATCTATCCTATCTCCTCACTTTTTTTCCTTTCTAGCTTGAAAACCTAGACTGCATGTAGCCGACCTAATTTAAATAATCAAGGTTTCTTCTTCAGAGGGTTGGCTGTGAATAAACTAGAATTGAAAGACCAAAGATACCCCAAGAGGATTATATTAATGGAAGGACGCGGATAGAGCCGTTACAAATATGTCTGATGAATTTGAGTATGGAATAAATATTTATGTGCATAGTTATTTTTTTTTTTTAAAAAAAATCAAAGTTAGTTACTGGTACGAAAAAACCAGTAAAAATAAAACTACTGCTCGATAAGTCATCTCCATGTTAAGAGTTGCAAGGAACATTTCTAAAATTAAAATGTTAAAAATTATTAAAATTTGTGGTACGAGTTTTAAAATATTGACGTATTTAAAAAAAATATTTTTAAAATGATTGTTTAAAAATGGTGTTTATATCAACTGTTAGAATCGGTTCCAACACAACCAACTGTTGGAAATGATTACTTCAAGGACAGCTCCAAACCAGGCACCCTGTACCAAATCTTGAATACCATGGTGCATAGCTAAGTTAAACGAAGTATTTTTCTAGTAGTATTTATCGGTATAGTGGTTGGTGACGCTGGCTGTGGTGCCGTAGGGCCTGTGTTCGAATCCCGGAAAGGCATGGATGATTCTAAATGTATAGTGCCTTCGCGGCATTGGGATACTCTAAATAGCCGTGGAGCCACAAGTCCTTTCGTGAGATTGGTGGAAGGAGAAGAGAGATGGGAAGCCCCTGACCACCCCTAAGGTGTTCCCTTAAAACTGGGGTGGAACCGAGCAAAATAGTTCTGTCACCTGCATGGTGCTCACAGCTAAAGCTAACGACAGGCGTAAAAATCTAGCCCTTAGCCACGATGAATTTTGTGGACCTCGATCTGATGTTACTGTAGCGATCAGGTGGCATAAACAACAACTCGTCTTTTGAAATCAAGAGTTGCATTACCAGTTGTTTATACTTGTTGTTGATGTTGAGAATGGGATGAAAGTTTAAGTGTCGACTTCGTTATCTGAACATGACTTATAAAATTACAAGGTGTTTTAGCCATGATTAATGAACCTTTGAATCGAACATAAATAAGCAACTGGAAACGTTAAATGCATTTTTTTCCTAATGGGCTGCATATTAGCAAAGCATTTGCAGGCACGGAAAGGGTCCCCAAATGTGAGAGCCAATCCAGTCGTGGTACTATCTAGTGGCGGCTTTCGCTATCAAATTGCAGAAAGCGTATTTCATTAGATCCGAGATGTTTTTGATAGAGTACGAATTCGCGCGAAGCTACGAAGCAATTCGAGCGTTTTCTTCTTTTTATTCTTTAATGGCTCGACAACCCTGGGTGGTCAATGGCTTTCTCGAAAAGTTTTCTCCAGGCATCTTTACTTTTGGCAACTGTTTCCCAATTTTTGACCTTTAGAATATTGAGGTCTTTTTCGACAGAGTCAATCCGTCTTAACTGGCGTCTGCTTTGAGGTCTATTTCCCATGGGCTTTGCCAGAAAAATTTTCTTGTAGCAACAATTTTCATTCATTCTAGCCAAATGACCAGGCCGTTTAAGTCTCTGTAATTTGACAAATTTTACAAAATCAGGCTGTCTGTAAATTCTGTAGAGTTCTAAGTTAGATCTTCTTCTCCATGATCCATTCACTTGAATCCCAAGAAGAATGCAGCGTATGGTCTTTTTCTCGAAAATTCCCAAAGTTTCCTCATCACGTAAAGTCAATGACCAAGTCTCTGATGCATAAGTCAGGACAGATCTTATAAGACTTTGGTCAATGAGTCAATGATGATTTTAGTTCTTAATTTGAGGAAACTTGATTTTAAATAACTATTCAAGGCATAAAGACATCTATTTGCAGCAATGATTCTTTTATAAATTTCTGGGACCAACTCATTTTATTATCTTATTCTTATTAGGGAACATCTCAGTTCCCAAATAAGTAACACTGTTAGCTTTTTCAAATTTATAATTTCCAATTCCTATGTGACTAAGTTGTAAATCGAGTCGAACTTTAAACAAGGTAAATATTTAGTTTTATTCTCGTTCAAAAATAAGTTAGTTTTGTAGCGCTTTATTCTAATTCCATAAGGGCCTGTTTAAGAGCTATTGTTGTTCAAGCAATAATGCCAATATATCATCAGCATAAGACAGTATTTGAACTGACTTATTAAGAATATTTCCCCTGACGTTGAATCGGCCACGGTAGCCGAGTGGCCAAGGTATCGGATCGTGGCTGGTCTTGTCACGAGTTTGAGCCAAGTACCACTAAAGACCCGACGTGTAGGGGCGCTATGCACGTTAAATCTGTCGAGAGCTCAAACGTCCTCCCGTTGGTGTGGTAGTTAGGAGAGGGGGTGCCAGCTCAGGTGTCGTCCGTGTAACTTACCATGGTTCAAAATTACGTGGTCCGTTGCCAGAAAGCCCTCGTGTAGCTGAAGAGTGCGACTTTAATATTCACTCACTCACACCTGACGTTGATTTTTGAGTCTCTAATAAATTTTCAAGTGCTATATTAAACAGGAGGTATGCAAGTGCATCCCCTTGTCGCATTTCATTTTTCACCTTAAGCTGTTCGATGAAACTACTTTGTATGCGCACTTGAATTTTGGTTTCTTATTCGAGCGTCACTAGCCGTGAATTAACCCGCTATGGATATGCTTTTAAACCTTGTTCAGTGGCCGCTATAGCCTAATGGTCATGGCCACGAACTTGTGGCCTGCATGTCATGGGTTCAAGTCCTAGTGCCACTGAAAACCCCCGTGTAGAGTGGCTGATACACGTGAAATCTGTCGAGGCTCAAAGTCTTCCCGCCGGGGTGGTGTTGATATTCGGAGAGAGGGTGTAGCTTAGGTGTTGTCTTCGTCACTTGACCGAAGCTCGAAACTACGAGGTCTATCCTCAACAGTCCTCGTGTTACTTTATACTGTGACTTTAATAAACTCTCATACATTCATTTGCTTTTTTTCAGATCATGAAATTAACTCCTCGAGAAATAGATTCGTTACTTATTCACCAGGCTGGCTATTTGGCTCAAAAAAGGCTCGCAAGAGGATGCAAGCTGAATCATCCAGAAGCAGTTGCTCTTATTGCATGCCAGGTTTGAATTTCTTAATTTTATATTTATGTTTAAATTGTGTACCGTCAAGAGAGGGTAAGAGTTTTTGTTGCTCCATATTCCACAAAATCCATAACTTTATCCGTGTACCCTCAGCGTTCTAAATTAATTATGATTTAACTGTTGTAGCAGTAGAGCGAGGGAGATTGAAGAATATATAACACTTAAAGTTGTTGGTGTCATGTCATCATTTTAGAAAATTATGAGAACATTCTTGAATAGGATATATGGCTCATTATAATATAAAGGTCAAGTACTAAAGCTTTTATTGTAAAGGATAAAGTATTGATATTAATACCGTCTTTAATCTACAAACTGCAAAGAACTTGGATCCAAACTCCGAGGTCATTTATGCTTAGGGCATATCGCTATACTGTTGGAAATTTTTATCAGGGAACGTCTTGAGGAATGGGCCAACCGGGCCCAGGGCCTCGACAACTATGGAGACCTCATCTCGTTCTCGACTCAGCCTTAATAAGATTACAATTCGAATAATTTCAACGGTAAAATGTTATTTACGGTTGTATTCTCCAAAAAAATGGGAATTTTGGACAATATGTCAATTGGTTACACACGATGACCATTGTCCAAGTATAGGCCAAGGCCTATCTCTACACACCATCATTACTCCTTCAGTCAAAAAGCAGCAGTCTGTCTAGCCGGTTTGGGCGATTGTCATGCACATTCATTTGTTTCGGGTTATTGCTTATACAAGTTTTTGACAACGTATGCTATGTTATGTCTACTTTTAAGGGTTATAGGTAGGGCCTATATTTGTGTAGGGGCCCAGGGCCTCAAGAAGTCTTAAGACGTCCCTGATATTTACTTATTACTTTAAATGCAGCATCTGTAGATCATATGTCCAATAAATAAGTGTCGGCTCAAAAATATTGACAAAAATAAATAAGTAAATAAATAAATAAATAAATTTAATGATTTTTTTTTGAATAATTGTATTTTAATTATTTTTTCACCAAAAGCGACGCATAACAACTTACGTAAAACCAATTTCCTTAAAAATTCAAAAATTTTCTAAGAAATAAATGATTAAATAATGATTAAGTATACTACGTTTTAAATTTTTCAATATATTTTTAAAAATTTCAATACATTAAGTTCATAATTAGAGCCACCAAAAAGAATCATATTTACGAAATCCCTTAAAATTATGAACTTTGAATCAATTCAGGGATCATTTATTCAATTAAAAATTAATTTTTCTGGAGTATTCTTCCATAAAAAAAAGTTTTAACTCTTTTTCAGTTTTTCATAATGTACGTTAAGTTCATTTGTAAATTGTCAGGGCAGCTTATTAAATTTAAGCATTTGCAGTTACAAATAAATAAAAAAATAGTTAAATAAACAAATTTTACATAATTATGGAAAAAAAATTCTAAATGTACTAATCACTATTTTTAAAGTAAGAATGATGGTTAAAACATGAAAGAAAAAGGCCGAGTCAATTTTATTACAAAAATGTACAATTAGATATTGTTTTAAAGAAAAAAAAAATATTACAGAATAGCATCAATCTATGGCAGAATATGTATATTTCGAACTGTTTCGTTCCTTGGTGTAACGGAGAATATTAGCACTCCCCTGAAAAGACAGGTTTCGGGCCCCAAGCCATACTTGGCGTCAGTCAAGCTCTAGGTCCCCCAACTAGAATTCTGTCCACTCCCGTGATGCAGGGGTGTACGTTACGCTTCTACTTGGTATGTTTCGAAGTTCTTAAATACTTAACGGCCTACTTGCTTTTTCAATAAAACTCTAGAAAATTTCGACTATAAGGCCTCCAGAGAGTTGCAAAAGTAAACATATCTTCACAGCAAATATAAATTTGCTACTAATGGCGAAATTCATGTGAACACTCGTTCTTTCCAGTGTTTTAATTTTGTTAAATGAAATTGTAAAAAAAAGTATATATATTCGGTTATATTTTATAGTGGCTGAGTGGTTAGTGCAACGTGCTTCCATATCACAGGTCCGATATTCAACCCCCGGGCTGAGCAAGGTTGACTCGGCCTTTCATCCCTTCAGTGGGTCGATAAATGAGCACCAAGCTTGCTTGGGAACTTAACTCTGGGGGTTCCGCGTCAGACTGAACACCTGACCGGAACATCTGCTCATGCACCTCAGGGCCCAAGGTCGCGTATTCTGAGTTGGGCACAGTAGGTCTTGGCCCTCATGGGCTGTAGCGCCACTGAGTTAAGTTATATCTTATAAAGATCCTTATAAAGAAAGTGAGTTAATGGTAAGGTCTGAAAATATTACAGATCTACATTTGTGCAATGTATTTTTAAAATTAGAGCTTAAAAATGAAAGAAATGTGAGATTCACGATATTCACGTTAACAATATTACGCTTAGAAAAGGTAACGAAAGATAAATGAGTCATACTTGATATTATTTATAAAATTTACTCGGCACAAATTCTCTAAGAATGTTTCATTTGTTTGTTAATGTATATGTAAATAATATTCAAGATGTCCGGAATCTCCAAATATGTATATTTTATCGTTTTATTTAAAACATTAGTGCAGTGCTTCTCAAACTTTCCACAATGGTGACCCAATTTTCAGTTATAATTTTCATCGCGCCTCCCTCATACAACAACAATGCATTGAATGCAATAATAATGGACTTCGACACTAAAGCTACAATACGACTTTAATATTATAAACTGTACATATTATCCATGTATGTATTTTAATTTGTATAACAAGCCCATGGAAGTCACTAGTAATTACTAAACTTGCTTTTAATTTAGTATTGATACATCAATTATTAAATACTTTTTGCTACACTGATACATTTATAAGCATCTTATGTGAGTGTGAATATGTCTTTTATTTATCATTTCAGAATGCATTTTGTTTTACTTTTTTCAGGCTTAAATTAATAATTGTTTAAATTTTTTTATTTTGGAATTTTCTATATACTTACGCCCAGGGCTCTCATGCCCCCCAAGGGAGGCGTGCCCCACATTTTGAGAAACGCTGCATTAGCGCCTTGTGTAATTTTTTTTTTATTTCGTTTTGAATTCATTTACTAAGAATATGATGAATGGTTTTTAAATAAAGAATTCCTATTCCAGATCCAAGAGTTTGCTCGAAATGGAGACACTGTAGCTCAGTTAATGAATAAAGGACAACTTTTATTAGGTAATGAACTTTTTTAATACCTCTCTGAATATAAAATAAGTTTTACTTGTCACTATAATAAATTTATTTATACATAAGGTATAGTTAATAAAACCAAATGCATCTTTACAACGGAATGGAGCAAAGCCACAGTTTGGACAAATTTATGTTTATGATGATGGTCAGGCTTTGTGTGCATGCACGTGCAAAAATAGTTAAACGTGGTGATGTATTGCAAATTTTATAGGCAGTTTAAAATAAAACTCCATGTAGAATATAGAGCTAGAACTTTGAATGAAATATCGAATTTAGAAATAGAAGTATGGAACTATAGAAATATGTAACTTTGTGTATGAAATTCAAAATAAAAACAAAGATCAAGAGTATAGTTTGGATTTTTAAACGTCTCTTAAAATCATCCTAGAGTTGATAATAAACCGTCATGCTTAGCCTGTAAGATTGGAATTTGCTATGACTATTAATAAATCACAAGGGTATAGTTTTTAAAAAGTCGGTTTATGTGTAATATCGAAAGAAAAAAATATTTACTCAGGGACAACTGTATGTGGCTTCGTCAGGGTGCAGAATCAAAGACAGAATAAAAATTTAGTGCAGTTTTTTTAGATGAAGGTGATTGTGGACATTGTTTTTGAATAGGTTCTAAATTGAAGTACAAATTAAAATGCGGAGATAAAGAATTGAAATTTATTTTTTTCCTGCTTCCAGTGTATTGAAAAAAAAAATAGAACAACACATAATGCGTGTAAATTACGGTTTTACAATTTAAGTAATGAGTATAAACAGTCGTATAATTTGTACGATGGGGTTGGTATTTCTTTAGGTGGACAGGGTATGCCACTCCACTAGTAATTTTAAGTTATTTATTTAAACATCAAAACTGTTTTAGAGAAAAAAAAATATCAAATATTATTTTTAAGACATCCTTTCTATAAAAGGAGTGATGAAAAATAATGCTACCTAAAATAATTCTGATAGACGTAAAAAAAGGGGTTTTTTTTGGGAACATTTGTTATAAAAATATTTTTAACAACTTAATTTGTGATTAAAGGCTCTAAACATATTAAATGATGGATAGTTTGTTTCTATAAGCAAACCGAAGATTATTTAATTTTGTCCTTACGTTATCAATAAATATCAATCAAAAACTTGGGTTCCTTTCAAAACGCCACTCGGGTTTTAAGTTACACTGAAATTCAAGGTCCCCTGATTATAAAATGCTTAGATTGACAACTTATTTCTAAAAAACGTAAACATGCTACTAGAATCTGCCGAAATTTTGAGCAATAAACTCTCTCATCTGTTTTTTTTATCTCCTTGCTAAATTTTTATCCAGACGAAAGATCTTTATCGGAACTTGACTTAGATAAAAAAAAATCGTTCTCAACGCTTTCTACGAACATATTCTTTCACGTCATGACACTTTACACGTGTTTTCTCAGTATCTAATACCATGTGATGATACATGTCTCAGGGAAATGTAGAAATTAGGTATTTCATCAAACCTCTAAAGGAGATGATAATCTCACGCAAAATGTGTTAAAATAATGTCTCTTTGAGGTCTTTTCCCTATTAAGACACCAGGAGGGGGGGGGGGCCGAGTTCTTGTACTTCCTAACCATTCAGGTAGTATTATCGATCCCTAGATATCAACCCTATATCTTTAAAAAAAATGGTACCATATGATAACATAGGAATTGATCACCAGCCTAATTTCCTAATTATTTGTGTGTGTGTGTGTTAATTAGTTTCGAATAAATAATTTATATTTCATTGACTATTGTTGTATTGTTTCTACGTTTAATAATGCACCCTATTTGTTAAATAAACACTTTTAAACTGTTGACAATATTATTTTATCATTTCACTGAAACAGCTCAGGGATTCGTTCTCAAATCCCTTACTTTTATCAAGGAAATGACCTTGAAGAGACGTTATTTTAACATCTACCGTCAAGTAATCGTCTCCCTTAGGGATTTGATGAGATTCCTAATTTCATCACTTTCCTGCGACATATATATATGTGTGTGTGTATCTTTTATTATTTATTTTATTAAAGCCGTTAAGGTATCCGACTACGTTCAGAACCATGATTTTGCAAGAGCGTATAAATGGATAATAGTTATGATATTTAGTGTCACTTAGATTAGAAAACGTATATAAAATTGTTTTAAGAATAGTATTACAATAAAACATTATTTAAGCATAATATTTTGACAAAAAATGAACATAGAATGACCCATTTTCAAAATGTTCTCCTTTTGTGAAAAAGGCTTCTATTATAATAATATTTTGCTTGTATATAGCACAGACCTCTGTACAGAGGCTCAACTAGAATTTTTGAAATATACAACTTAGAAATGGGTTTTTTCATGTTTTACGACAACAGAGGGGAGAAATTTTAAGAAAAAACGCCGATAATTATTTCAATGGGTTATAACTCTGAAAATAATGTGAATTTTTAAAAAAAAAATAGTTCCGACTCTCTGGAGAAGTCTACTTTATATAAACACACACACACACAATATTATTATTATAGAAGCCTTTTTTATAAGAGGAGATCATTTTGAAAAAAAGATTATTCTAAGTTAATTTTTTGCCAAAATATTGTACTTAAATAAGTTTTTTTGTCCAAATGTCGTTAAAACAATTTTATCCATGTAGTCTAATTTAAGTGACACTAAATATCATAAAAATTATCCATTTATGCGCTTTTTTAAAATCACGATTCCGAACGTAGTCGGATAACCTAATATGCAGATTACTTAACTAATATGCAGATTACCTAACTAATATGCAGATTAAATAATTTGCTCTATTAAAGTGTGGAATTAAAAGTTTCCCGCTTTTTAACTTGGTAATTTTCACGTTAGCGCGCGGTTTCCATCTCTTTAAAATTCAATATAGTTTATTTCTCTAATTTCCTAATTGAACCATAACTCGCTCCAGAATAATTTATCCTAAACATTTAGAAACAGAGGGCAAAGACAATAAATGTTATCGATAAAACTCCTCGAATGAATTGAAAATAAACTATCCGTTACCCCCCCCCCCCGGTTCGCTGGGGATTTCATGAAGTTGTATGTGAATATATGTGAAATGGATATCTAAGTCTAAGCATTAAGCGTTCGATTGAATTGAAAGACATTCTTATAACTCTAACTTCTCGATTTAAAACTCTTAACTTCTAACTCAGTGTTTCTCAAATTGTGGGGCACGCCCCTCTAGGGGGGGGGGGGGGAGATAACCCTACAAGGGGGCGAGCATACTGGAAAGTTGAAAACAAAAGATTATTTAAAAAAAATTATTCATTTACCGAAAGTTAATAAATAAAATACGTTCTGACGTAATAAAAAATAAAATACACATTTACACTGACATAATGAATGCATTTATAAATATATCAGTACTGTGTAATGTATTTTATAATTAATTTAACAATACTAAATTAAGAACAAATTTAAAAATTACCAGTGACCCCAGGGTCATGTTATGTACAAAATTATGTACAAAAATTAACATTTAACTTGATCTTGATTATTTGTACGGTTTATAATTAATCTCTTGGATTCCAATTAAAAATTCCGCAATTCGCTCCCCAATCTCACCTTTTTTTTAACGCATAGAGTTGTGCACGTGGTGTATCGGGGGTGGGATTGGGGTAGAAAAGATATAAATAAGCAAATCCTCCGAAGTAAGTAAATCCTTCCAAACACTGTCAAGGTTATTGTATTGCATTCCAGAGCCTTCGGAATAATTTTATAGATAACAGTGCTCAGAAAAGATCGTACTTCGGAAAGACTTACATAGATGTCCGGGACAATTAAAACACTGGCTGAGCGAGACGATTACGTACACTAGTGGTACTTAAAGTTGTACTGTAGGTTTAGCTTTAAAGAATAGTATTATTGAATCCAATACACACTGTCATATATTGGAAGTTTGAGAAGCACTGTTCTAACTCTCACTTCTAAATAATAATTTCAAAAATTGAAGTAGAACTATCTTTTGCACTCCCACAAGTGGGAGTCCTCCGAAGTGGATTTCTGCAAAACCCATTTTTATTGGATCTCTATCAACATGATAAACATGCTTCCCAAATTTCAAGTTAAGTTTGAATTGGCACGCATAGGTTTTTTTTTTTTTAAATATCATATAGTGGCATTCTTCCCTTAAAGGTTGGCCATCCCTGATGTAGAAGTAAAGAGAAGGTAGTATATATCAATTCAAGTGCCATCCCGGTTTCCTAATTGAAGATTAAAACCATGAATTCAACCAATTAAGCTTCGTGCAGCTTGTGAGGCAAAATATGAAACCTTATTTAAGAATCAAATCTAGACCCGAAAAAGTTATAAAAATAAATTGTGCTTAGTTATTTCATGAAATTTTATAAAATAATTCATAATACTTTTGCCTCATTTCTTGGAAATAGCAATAAAATAGAACTTATTATTCCTTTAATAAATAAAGAGTATTTATTATTACTTTAAACTTTAATATTTTATAAATACTTATCTTAAAAAGAAAAAAACAAGTATTATAAAATAACATTTTTAAGTCAATTCCTACTTAATCAACAAAGAGAAATTTTATTTTAGCTACTTTTTATTAAATAGTTACAATTAATATAAATATGTATATGCATAGGACAGAATCCCAACATTAAGTGGTAATTAATTTTTATTAATTATCTTTAAAGTATCGTATTGTCATCTAAAACAATCGTGTATATAAAATTTCAGTTCAATTGGAGGCTTTAAAACGTGAGAAAAAAATATTTTAAAGTTTTGACCAGGGTCGCTAAAAATGAAACCAACATAGCTGTATCTGTAATTCCTTAAATGATTAGTTCCAGTCAATTAATTTTAATTAATTCAAATTAAATTATCGTATTTTTACCCAAAACAATAGCGTATAGGAAATTGTGGATCAAAAACGAGCGCTTTAAAATGTGAGGGAAAAAAAACCTTTTCTTGTTTTGACACAAGTCGCCAAAATGGTCGTTAAGTCGTCAAAAATTGATGCCAACATGGCTATATTTGTAATTCTTTGAATAATTAGTTCTAATCAATTAATTTTTATTAATTATAGTTAAATTACTGTATTGTCATACAAAATAATCATTTATATAAAATTTCAGCTCAATTGAGTGCTTTAAAATGAATTTTATTAACGATTGAAAATTCCAGGAAGATAAATAAATATATAGAGAGTGTGAGCTAATAGTAGGAATTGAATGAAAAAAGTACTTAAAAAGGGGAATAACGTGCATGAGAAAATCACTTTGTGAGGGTTTTTTATTTGAAAGACAACTTTTTAATGTTAATTTTAATAATATAATATACATGTGTTAAAGCTCTGTTTTTGTCATAAAACTAGGAAGAAAACAACTAATGGATGGAGTAGGAGATATGATTCACGACGTCCAGGTTGAACCAACGTTTCCTGATGGGACAAAATTGGTAAATACATCCTTCTTTGATGAATCAATTATTATGTAACAAACTTATTGATGTATAATGAGTTTATTTGAAGTTATATTTAAGCACACTTTTATAGGTAACAGTATCGCGCCCCATCTGCAAAAGCAATGGTAATTTGTCTTTGGCGCTGTACGGCAGTTTTTTACCTGTTCCTGACATTAACGTATTTCAAGATGTAAGTAGAATATGTAAGGATGTTTTACTTATCAAAATCAGGGCTAAGCTAAGGACACATTTCGAAAGAGAAAATATTCTAAAGTGTGTTGAGATAGAGCTGCAACATGTTTTTTACATAGTCTCCGAAATATTTATAAATTTTTAAATATTCCTGCATTTAATAAATATATTCCTGCCTTCACTATTACTTATAAATTTAGAAATCCATTTGTATATCATTTATATGTGTTGGAGACTAGCTACAGAATGCTTTTATACAGGGGAAACATGAAAGAATTAAAACAGATACGAGTAACATATATAAAATACTTTGCTATCCTCCATACGTAAATTTAAAACTATGATTTCAATTTTAGAATATTTTTTTATCTATAAAAGTGTCCCGAATTCAGAAATTCTTTGATGTACCATTAGAACAAAACAGTCCCAAATAGATATTTTTACATGAAGTGTGCTTGAAAAATATTCGACCATAAGTTTTAGTGCTTAAGCAAATGCAGTGAAAGGTGTATGGTTTGGTGCTCAATGCAGGTAATTCTAATGCGCATGTGTGAATTCTTACGGTCTACACACCGGTTGTCAATCACCGAAAGACTGTCGGTGAGGAAGGAAGTATGAAAGAGTGCCTTCATAGACTTTTCCGTTTTTACCAAAATGAGAAACTTAGACGCTGCTGCTGCTCGATTTTCAGGGACTAGAAAAACAAGAAAGATAACAAAAAATAAATAAATAATAATAATAAAAAAACCCCACAGGATTTCATTTTAGAGAAGAGGTCAGTAGAATATGACTGACCAGCTGCTTACCATCTCAAAAGAGATGTTGTAACATTGCTTCTAGAAGTTGTAGGTGACCGCGGTAGCCAAGTGGTCAAGGTATCGGATCGTGACTGGCCTTATCCCGAGTTCGAGCCCAGTACCACTAAAGACCCGCCTTGTAGGGGAGAGCGATGCACGTTCAATCTGTCGAGAGCTCAAACGTCCTCCCGTTGGTGTGGTAGTTAGGAGAGGGGTGTGCCAACTCAGGTGTTGTCCACGTCACTTGACCATGGTTCAAAATTACGTGGACCGTCGTCAAAAAGCCCTCGTCTAGCTGAACAGTGCGACGTTAATATTCATTCACTCTAGAAGTTGTAGAATCAGAATGGGAAAACTGTGTGGAAACACAATAGAATTATTCTGTAGAAAATAATAGCAACATTGTTATATCTGAATTCACGTATTTATTATGAATCAAAATCAGACATTTTTGAACACACCTTGAACCCCCATTACTTATGAAAAAAAATGTACTAGAAAATTTCGAAACTTTTTGAACGAATATCTATGGGAAATATATATAAGGTTATGAAGTGGATAGCACTCAGTACCTTCTGATTCGTAAGTACGTAACATACCACTAGACAAAATTGATCACCTCTGTCCGCGGAGGTTGTTACTGGCTTATGTAGATACCACCGCTACAGTTATATGAAACAATAATGGAAAGTAATCATATTCCATTGAGGAAAATTAGTTGCTAGGATCATTGCAAGCACATTTGCATTCAAATTACCGTTTTCTATTTATACTAACACAAACTTTATTGAATTTTTTCAAACTTTCTGCTTTCAGGACGAAAAGGACCGCGATAAAAACAGCAAATTAAAGCTAAGCATTCCTGGAAGTGTTCAGCCAAAGAAAGGTGCTGGAAGCATTTACATCAATGAAGGACGTCGGAGAATAACTCTCAAAGTTTCCAGTATTTGTGATAGACCCATACAAGTTAGTAAATATTCATCCTTTTCATTTCTTTGAATTATAAAATGAAAAATAAAATTTAGATACGGAGAGTTGGCTCAAACATAATATAAGCCAGTACACCAAATGCGAGTTTTTTCACCAAGTATGGCAATTTTTAAGGTGTTCTTAAAATAGGTTCGGTACCAAACTAACTCACGCGAAAACTGAACTTGGCACTCATACGTATACTTAATCTGCCTCGCAGTATTTGTTAAATGCTAGAAATTTATACTTAAGGCTGTATAAAGAATTCTTCATGCAGATAAACCATATGAAAAGACTCGCATGGAAAATTATTTATATTAGCTTTGTCAAGTGCATATCTTAAATTTCATGCTAACAATTATTAAAATTTTTTATAGTTAATAAATGTTTGCTATAAATATCTTGGTAGACTATTATGTGCTTAAACGGATAAATTTCTCTCTCAAGAATGCCGTTTTCAAACATACTGTGACGTAATGGAAACAAAAACACAATCAGATTGGAGATGTATAAACTGCTGTTTGTAGAAAATGCAACACCCTGAAGGAATCATCAGAATTGAATGAAATTTAATGCACCAACGACTTGTATTAGTACAAATAAATGACGAAATTTTTAAAGGAAAAAAACAATATTAAGTGTCCGAAATCAGTACTTGGTGCAACCACCACGCGTTTCAATAAGTGCTACTATACATCGTGGCATGAAGTCGAACAGAGTTTGAATGTCTGCTTGTGGAAGATAATTCCCTATTGCTTGTATGCACAGCAAAAGTTCGTCTTTTAAAGCTGCAGGACGGGGATCACGAGCGGACGCCGACCAACCAAATCCCACACGGGCACAGTAGGTGACATATCCGGCGAATAAGCAGGCCAAGGAAGAAGTT
>BMAV01016263.1:371418-386813 GCA_019973955.1 Trichonephila inaurata madagascariensis | reverse complement strand
GACGTGCATTATCCTGCTGAAAGATAGTTCCAGGGATGCCTTGAAGGAAGGGAACGACTTCGGGCTGTAGCACTTCACGGACGTACCTGTTGATATTGAGATTACTCTCAATTCGTAGCAAACTGGATCGTCCATGATACGAAATCACACATCAAAGCATGACTCTGAATGTTAGGCCACCATGTCGTTCGATAACGCACTCTGGAAGGCAGCGTTCACCGGCATAGCGTCTAACCATCCATCATGGTCCCACAAAGTGTCGCTCATCCGGTATAGTGGTTAGCGACGCTGCTGTGCCGTTGGGCCTGGGCTCGAATCCCGGAGAAGACATGGATGGTTGTAAATGTATAGTGCCTCAGCGGCAGAGTGGTACTTTAAATAGACGTCGAGCCGCAAGTCCTCTCGTGAGGTTGGTGGAAGGGAAAGAGATGTGGGAGGCCCCTGACCACCCCCAGGGTGTTCTCCCTCAAAATTGGGGTGAAACCGAGCTAAATCATTCTGTTACCTGTATGGTGCTCAAAGCTAAGGCTAACGACAGGCGTCACTTAGCCCTTTACCATGATGAATTTCGTGGGCCTTGATCTGGCCTTTGCCGATCAGGTGGCATTAGTAACAACAATAACAACAACGACAACATGGTCCTACAAATCGAAGCGGGATTCATCTGAAAAATCAACTAGGTGCCAATCAGCTTGCCAGGCTCTGTGCTCCTGAACAGATAGCAGACGCAGCCGTTGATGGTTTGCCGTGAGGGGGATCCTTATAAAAGCACCCTTGCACGCAATCCCTGGTGCAGCAGACGTCGACGAATTAACGAAGCCGACATTAGTACACCTGTAGTAGTAGACCAACGTGCTGCCAACTGCCTGGAGGAAGCTGTAAGGCCATTCACCGCCATGCGGAGCAGGTGTCAATCGTCGCGAGCTGACGTCACCTTCCGTCATCCACTGCCAGCTTTTCGAGTTGTTCGGTGCTCGTCGGTCCACTGCTTCCAAACTCGCATTATTGTGGAACTGTTCCGCTGCACATGAGCTCCTATTGCTCGATAGAAAAATCGTCCTTCTCGAAGGCCGCTAATCCTCCCCCATTCAAACTCCGTAAGTTGTTGGAATTTCTCCTTATTTCGTCGTGGAGGCATATTTAGGTCTCACTAAACGTTCGCCACAAACAAATAATCACTATTTTCAACGTCCCGGTACAGCCCTCCATTTATACGCTTTCAGCATCAGTTTAGAGGGCGCTGTGTACGCCACACATGCACGGTGGCTCTGAAACTAATATTTTACGTAACATCCTATAATTGATATTTGCTGCAAAGTTCATTTAATTCTGATGATTTCTTCATGGTGCTGTATCTTTTACAAACAGTAGTGTATTTAAGCTTTAATTTCACAAAAATTGACCCGCCATCTTACACAACTTGCCTTTTCCATCTTACCCGGAGTTTTTCTGAAAACAAGTTCGCTTCTTAGCTCGCTATCTCTCAATCTAATATGGCTTTGACAGGTAGTGCCACTGCGCATGCCCTTAGAAGAGTCTATCTTGAAAAATAGAAGGTATGGGTTGCTGGAAGCCTTTTCTACTCCTTACAATCTAAGAGAGTACTTATTAGTTAATTCGTCCCAGAAGAGATCAATTGGATTCTGTGGTAGGTTCGTTGAAACACCCATTAAATCCGTCGTTATTGGGTAGAATAGGATATCTCGTAAATTTAAAATTTATTTCATTTGAAAATTCCATTTAGACTTCATTCGTTACGAAAGTACTAAAATATTTCGCGAAAGTGAAAAATAAGGAACTAATTTGATATCCGTGTGCTACACGCCAAGCAGCGCGTATTCTCGAGTGATATATAATCCAAGATGGTGGATTAGCGGTACCCAGTCGTCAGGAAAATAATTTTAAAGAATTGTTTTGAAATATATTGAAATATATTTCAAATAAAAAATCTAGGAATAGTTTAAAATAATCAATATCAATCAATAACTAATATTAATATAATAATAATTTTATTATGTAATATATAATAATAATCATATAATATAATATAATAATAATTATATTATGTAATATGTAATAATAATTGTATGATTTAATTTAATAATAATTGTATCATATAATATGTATTATTTAATATTAATAATAATTGTATTATGTAATATGTATTATGTGATGTTAATAATAATTGTAATATGAACCATTTTCTTTGAAAGTGGTGTAAGTCTGTTTTATATTATACGGAGATTTTTTATCACATTTAATGTAATTATGTTTGTAATTTCATTACTAGGTAAATTTATATTGACAAAATGATAAAAATTTTGAAAGATTTTTGGGGGAGCCGTTCATAAATAAAAAGCTCATAGCAGTTGCATTCAATGTTATAATTAACTAAATTTTGTCAAAAATGGACTTGCACCACTTTCAAGAAAACGACTCATGTAATAATAATCATATATATAATATAACATAATAATAATAACTATATGTAATAATAACAATAAAAAATATAATTTAATAATAATTATTATTCAGAATAGTAACCATGTAACATAATATAATAATTATTTTTTTGAATAATAATCCTATAATATAACATAATATATATATTAATAATAATTATATATAATAACTTAACTCAGTGGCGTGACAGCTAGCTTGTGGAAGATCTTGAATGCCTCCATTGATTTATGACAGGTACTCCAATTTGTTCATTAAAATGTTTTTGAATAATTGTCCTCTCATTTCTAAATTACAGTTCTTCATTAATTTGATTTTTTAATCCACAGATTGGGAGCCACTATCATTTTATTGAAGTCAACAAGAATCTAGTATTCGACAGATCAAAATCTTATGGTATGAGACTGGTACGTAATGAATTAGTTCGACAATTACTTCAGTTTTTTCTATTTTTTTTTAAAAAGGTAGTATTTACATGTGCAGTCACAGAAAAAAGGATTGTCACTTTAATAGTTTTCGTTAATTTCCTTATAGTTGGGCATAACTAGTATCAATGTGAATGGTTCAAGGGAAGTTATGACATTAATAGATTAATTAATTACTTAAAAATCTATATAACATAACTAATTAACATTTTTAAACTAGTATTTTTCATGTTATAGCCTTTTTTAATAGAATTAAATAAACTGAGAGAATAATCTCTTTAGTTTATGTATCGAATTTCCTTTTGTTCGAGGGATACACGTTGTAATTTTCCACGCAAATTGTTCATATATTTTTTCTATTCCTTAATATCGTGTGATATGATTGAACCGATAATTATGATTCATAAGCTAGTATATGGTCCCTTAAATCTCCAAGCCGTCCAATCGTGCGATTTAAAAGAATATATTTTTGGAACTATTGAAGAAATTACACGAAATTTTGAATTTAAAGGCTTCATGATGTAAAAATTGTGGTATGTTACAATTAAATTTTCTGGCAACAGCATTTTATTATGTATACACAAAAGTATAGAGGCGATCAAAAATATATATACACACTTTAATACTAGGTAATATGTTAATGCCATAAGAGTTTAAAAAGTTTCGAGGTGTTCATCAATAGTTAACTGACAGATGGCGCTAGTGTTTTAGCGTCTGACTTTCGAGCAATGAAAAAGCATTTTGAAATGGTACTGGAAGTTCGAGAATATCAGTGAAGTGCTACGACATTAAAGTCAACAATATGGAACGGAATCACCGACACGCTTGCAGAGGCGAATTAAATGGCTGGCAGACCAGCGGCCGCTAGGGTCCCCCAGCGCCAGTAAGGGCCCCAAGGTTGATGAATTCCAGTTATACATTCAAAGTGCATCAAAAAGATCTTGAATCAACATTGCAACCCCAATGATTTCCTTGGATTTGAGTCGTGTAGCAGCCCTAGCCATCTTTCTTTCGTATATCTGTATTGTTGCGATCCGTACAAAATTTTCTCAAGCGCTTTCTTGCACAATTTTCACAAACAAATGAATAATATTCAAGTTCAGCAAGTTCATTTCTAGTTCACAGCCATGCTTAGTTACTTTTGGATTCATCATACATTGACGGGGAAAAGAATTCCAACACCAAGAAAAAATTATCGTAGACTAATAAAACTTCTGCAATACATTTACCGAGGTAACATATTTAATTTTTTGATTAAAGTTTCAATATCACAGGTTAATTTCAGTGCAAGAGGAGTCATTTCAAATGTGAAATGATGGTTCATTAAAAACAATTGTAACCTCCAAAACTTAAAAAGCAAGCATGCAAACGTGTATACCATGTGTCGTACAAGTACCAGATATCAGTTTGTAGGATGGAATCGCATGCCTATTACTCTTGGTCGGACAAAAAATATATATAAGGTTGCTTGATTCTAGTTGTGGATGACGCTGTTGTTGCCATCGAATGATCCCCGTCTGGTGATCTAGATACTACGGCAGAGAAGACAAATTGAACAAAATGGCTATATAGTACATAGATTAAGATGTTTTTGTAGACAAAATGGGTAGGGCAAAAATAATTAATCAATTTTCCAAAGAGAAATCGAGAAGTAAAGTTGTATAGCAGAATTGTAAATTCGGTTTATAAGGTTTTTAATTTTTTAAAATAAAGTTAAGATTTTTATTTAGCTGTGGAGTTTTATTATTAGCAATACATTCTATTTTGAGAACTTAAGGTCAACAAATTTTTTCCTATTTTAGCTTTTCGACTCTTGAGCCTATAGGCCTCAAACCTTTTACCTCTAGAGGCCTCCAACTATCTTAATCCGTCTCAGCACGCTTGAGCATTGCTCGCCTTTGCGATAAGTTTGAAACTGATGGAACAATATAAGATATGCATAAGGGAAGATCTTGTTGGCTACGCCCATCAACAAGCAAAATGTCTTCTGTGGTAGAGTTAGATTCATTCACACGGTCACCAAAAAATCAACATCATAATGTGCACGCGAAACAGGCGTGAGTAGGGCTAGTGTAGGTCGTACTTTGCAAAGAGCAAAAATGGAAAATTTTTCGTAACACAACTGTTATACACACTGAACGAGGACGATCACGGCAGAAGAAATCACTTTCGTGAATGGTACCTCACACAGGTTGAAACATCATAATGTGAACGCTAAACAGGCGTGAGGAGGGCTAGCGTAGGTCGTACTTTGCAATGAGCAAAATGGAAAATTTACTAACCACAACTGTTACACACACTGAACGAGGACAATCACGGTAGAAGAAATCACTTTCGTGAATGGTTACTCACACAGATTGAAAATGGTGCAGATTTTGTTTCCCAAGTGATATGGTCTCTTGTACTTATGGGGTTATTTCAAGAACTTGTTCTACAGCAAGAAACCACGCTATGAAATTGAAACGGTTAGTCACACAATTCCTGTAGCTACTCTGAGAAACGTCACCAACAATGTACGGCATTGTGCTAAAAAATGTTTGGGGGCGAGTGGATTTCAGTTTAAACACTTATTATAACTTTTTCATTTTTATTCACTGTAATATTTATGATGATGTATATGTTTTTCTTTATCAAAGTTGTATGTGTTTTTTTTTTTATCATCTCTGTATAAGTAGAATGTTAGGTTATTTGTGAAATTTAAGCTGATTTACAAAGAGGAAATCAGGATAAACAAAAATTGAATTCTAAAATTCCAAAGTTATTTAACTACATTAATTAATCAATTAATTCCTCTATTAACATCACAATTTAGTTCTTTTTGAGCCATTAATATTTTGATAACACTTTTATTTAACTACGATGAGGATTGTGGAAGCTGGAACTCATTTCCTGACGAGTACAGTTGTAACTGATTTGGAAATATAACGGAACATATATAATACTTTGTGTGATCGGAGAAAATTGATATAATAAATGACGTCCTTTGAATTTTTTAAATGAGTTATATAACTTATCTAAAATTTACAAGTTATTGAATTTTTGATAACAAATTTTACCTAACAAGTCTTTTCTTTCATTTCTATTTTTTAGCTGAAACTATTAACAGAATTATTTATTTCTCCTGAATTTCACACTAATACTAACATTATATATGTAATATGCATGCAATTTTGATATTTTTGTTTAAGTAGTGTTTAATCCGTAATCTAGCTCTTCAAATATTTGCTGTTAAAATGATTTTATAAAAAATTGTTGATAATTTAATTTTGTGTGAAAAGAAATGATCTCCCTCTCCCCCCCCCCGCATATTTTTCTCCACTATAAAGTTATAAAATACAGTCGGACCTCGATTCAACGAAGCCGTGGAGACCGAACATTTTATTCGTTAATTCGGGGTTATTCGTAATATCGGCGTAAAGAAAAATTCAAATATTTGCACTTTTTTTAAAAAAAATTCTATAATAAGCAACTGCACAAAAAATATCAAAAGAAAGAATTTACATTTTTTATTCAGTTGCTAAAAATACTGGTATCACTGGATGAAATAAGAAAAAAATTTCCTGTCCTATTCAAAACTCACGGGATAGGTTGCACTCATGACTCATCTGCGCCTGTAAAGCCTAATAATGGGCTGTGCTCTTTCCGATCAAAATTTCCTACTGACAAGAAAAATCTTTCTCTGTTCCGGACAAATAGGATGAGTCATTTGAAAATAAACCCGAACATAAAAAAAATTTTTTTTTTTTGGCAGTTGGAATAATTTGTTAATTTTGGGTTTCATTTATTCGTTAAATAGGGAATTTGTTTTCATTATAATCGGGAGAAAAGAAAAATTCGTTAAATTCAGAAGTTCGTTAAATAGGGGTTCAGTAAATTGAGGTTCAACTGTGTAACATTTAATTTTTTTTTATTTCTTAATTTTTTTTTTTTTTTTGCTTTAAGTTTTACAAAATGTATAAATTAAACTCCTATTTAATCTTTTACCAATGAGTTTACCAATTGTTAAACTGCAAATTAAAAAAAAATTAACTGTGCAAAATTTTGTGTATTTTGGTTTTCAGGATGTACCAGCAGGTAATGCAATAAGGTTTGAGCCCGGAGAAATAAAGGTTGTCAGCCTTGTTGAAATAGGAGGTGCAAAGTCAGTATATTTTCGTTTTCTTTAAAGTATCATTCGGTACTTTCTCCGTTTAACCGGCTAAAATCTCGCCAAGCAGGCTTTATTGGCGACAGCGCACAATATTCACATAAAAAAAGTTATAAATGCTAATTCTCATTTGTTTTTTATTTATTTTCAATGCATTAGGAAAAAATACATTACTGATAAGAAAAGACCATGACTTGTTTTGAAAATGTGGCGGTAAAAGGTTACCAGAGGGAATATTCCGTTTGACGTCGATTATATCATTTTTAGCGTCTTTATCATTTGAGCCGGCGAAGCGGAAAAGTACCTTTCATTCTTATCAAGATGGCGAAATGTTTATTTATTGATATTTTTCTGCTATAGGGTAATAACGGGTGGAAATAATCTCTGTAACGGAGCGGTCAGTAAGGATAATCTACCAGAAATTATGAATCGAGTAACATCATTAGGTTTTGGAAATGAGATTCAGGTAAGGTACATTTGATTTATGTAATTAAAAAAAACATTATTGTTTCATATTAAGAAATGTTACAAATACTCTTTTTGAACTACGAAAATAGTTCATTTTTCTTTATCTCTCTCGAATCATTTATATAGTTTAAATTTTTTGTGAGCCATTACTGTTTCTTTACCAAGTTCATTAGAAACCTGTTACACTTCTTGCAGATATAACTAGTGCTTAGGGGAAGCATGTGGTTGGTTGAATGGGAACTAAAGATATTATGATGAGCTTAATTCATAAAATTCACAAGATAATTTCAAACACGTCTTGCTGACATTAGATTTGTACTTGTTCTACTTGTAAAATTTTTATAAAATTTCAAATTTGATATGATTGGGTAAAAATACTCAAGTATTAAGGTTCTTAAAAAAGTTTTTTTTAAGGTATCTGACTACGTTCGGAACCATTATTTTGCAAAAGCGCATAAATGGATAATTTTCATGATATTTAGTGTCACTCAGATTAGAATACATGTATAAAGTTGTTTTAAGGACATTTTGGCAAATTTTTTTTTTTTATTTAAATACAATATTTCGGCAAAAAATTAATTTAGAATAAGCTTTTTTCTAAATGTTCTCCTTTTGTGAAAAATGCTTCGACTATAATAATATTTTGCCTGTATATAGCTCAGACGTCTCTACAGAGGCTCAACTAGAATTTTTGAAATATATAACTTAGAAGTGGATTTATTCATATTTTACGTCAACAGAGGGGAGCAATTTTAAGAAAAAAAACGCCAATAATTATTTCAATTGGTGGTAACTCTGAAAATAATGTGAATTTTTCAAAAATTCTAGTTCAGCCTCTGTAGAGAGATCTGAGCTATATACAGGCAAAATATTATTTTAATAGAAGCATTTTTCACAAAAGGAGAACATTTTGAAAAAAGATTATTCTAAGTTAATTTTTTGCCAAAATATTGCATTTAAATAATTTTTTTTGTCAAAATGTCCTTATATAAAACAATTTTATGCATGTATTCTAATCTGAGTAAATATCATGAAAATTATCCATTTATGTGCTTTTTTAAAATCATGGTTCCGAACGTAGTCGGATACCTTAAATAAAAAAAGAGTTCTATATACATTATACGTGTAATTTTAAATCAAACGCATTTTGTTTATCTATAGGGTTGTAGAGGGTTCACGCTTGTTTTATTTATATTTATTAGGGTCACACACAGGATGGTATTACTCAGTCACACACTACTCAAAACATTTTCCACAATTTTCTTTACAAATATATACAGGACTTTATTATACACTTTCCTTCCTTTCTCAGTGTCACGACAGCCCAGGGTAGACCTTGGCCTTCTCAAGAAGCCTTTTCCGGGCCAGCCTTCTTCCTGCTAATGTTCTCCAATGCCTAGTTCTTAAAACTAAGAGATCTTTTTCTAGGCCATCAATCCATCTGAGATTTGGCCCACCCTTTCTTCGTGTGCCAATTGGTTGAGCCTTGAAGACTTTTTTAGTGGTGCGGTCTTATTTCATTCTGATAACGTGACCCGCCCATTTAATTCGCTGTATTTTGATAAAGTTAACAATGTCAGATTCTTTATATGATCAATAGAGCTCTAAATTTGACCTTTTTCGCCATGTTCCATTTTCCTAAATTCCTCTAAAAATGAATCTTAAAATCTTCCTTTCGTAGATACTTATCATGTTCTCATCTGTTCGAGACATGGACCAAGTTTCACATGTATAAGTTAATACTGATCTTAAAAGATTTTTATACAATAAAACCTTTGTTTTTCTTTTGATTAAATTTAATTTCATATATTTTCGTATTCCATTAAGACATCTATTAGTCATAGTAATTCTCTTTTTCATTTCAGTAGTACAATCGTTTCTATTGTTAATTTCTGAACCTTAATAAGTGAAGCTGTCAACAACTTCAAAACTATACTCTTCAATTTTAAAATGGGAATTGTTAAAACATGATTTAGTGCAAAGCATGCACTTTGTCTTATTCTCAATGATTTTCAGTCCCATCCTGAGGGCCTGAGATAAGAAGGCCTGTTTTAGTGCAATGGGTGTTCGAGCGATGATATCAATGTCATCAGCAAAAGCCAACAACTGTATCGATTATTACACATTTTACGCTAATTTAAATGCTCAGAAATATATTTCATGGGAAACTCGCAGCAGGCCGTATGCCTTTGTTCCTTGCCTCTTTCTCTCGAGTGTGTGGGTGTCAACACAACTACACCTTTACATTTCCGCGCTTTCAAGGTGCCCTCTATAGTTGGGCTCTAACAGTATACCTGTCACAAATTAAGAGAATGGGTTTCAAATCATTATTTTCTTTGCAGGTGTTATGTATAGGATTAATCATTAACTGATATTTATGCAAGAGTTCTGGAGTTGAAATCATTTTACTAATAATGCGAATATTTAGTATTTCTTATATATATCTTATTATTCCTAGGATCTAGTTGTTTACCTATGTGCTTTATTATTGTTGACAAATATGTATTCTTTAAAAGAAAATTTATGCTTAAAGCAAAAGTTAGCCACAATGAAGCGTTTGAATAGATTACCTGAAAACACGCAATAGGCTCAACTCAAGACGGTCACATTATAACGACAATAACTTTTTTGTAACTTAATTCAAAACTTATATTAAACAAACATGCACTTGTAGTTCTATTTGTAAAATTTAGATAAAATTATAAATTTTATAATTGGGTAAAGATGCTCAAATATGCAGGAAAACCAATTCATCAAAAAAAATTTTAAAATTAAAAAAAATAGTATTTTTTTCGTGTATTTATAAATTAAGTATATTTTGCTTATTCATGATTTATGAACGTTATTATTGTTGACAAATATATGCTTTTAAAGGAAAGTTTCTGCAAAGAGCAAAAGTTAGCAACAACGAACCGTATGAACTGATTACCTGGAAACACATGATTGTATTAATCGAAGGATTTAGGAATTTATGAACTAATTTGCTAGAAACACGTGATTGTCATTATCATGTGATTACGACGTCACATGAGTTTAGCCCTTGCATTTACCACGAGACGTCACATGAATTTATGATTTAATTGGCTGGAAACAAATACATGATCACAATTATCATGCGACAATAACGTCGCATGAATTTAGTTAATTCGGCAATAGCATAGAGAATATTCAAATGATTGTTATTTCTGATTTATAAGTTAGCAAGCTTGATCTCACACACACACACACACACACACACACACACACACACACTTTTAGAATGGGATGAAAAGAAATGATGAAATGAATGATGAAACAAAGATGATTACGATTAAATAATATTTAAAGCATGGAAATAAAGAGAGCATACTAAGGCAGATTTTAATTTTAAATTTTGTTAATCGTAAACTTGTAAGAATCAGGTGTTTCTATATGATCAATACATTAATAGTAATGGAAATGAGAAGCGTAATTATGAGTACCAAGAGCGTGCTTGTGAAAGCTAAACACTGAGGGTTTAACGTCTGACTGACCACTTGATCGAAACATTTGGTAATGCGTCTCAGTGACCAAGGTCACGAAAAGTGAAATGGGCACAGCAGACCTTGGCCCTCCGTGAGATATAGTGGCACTGAGTTTTTGGTTTTTAGTTTGGTCTTAGCTTTACAGAAATATTTAATAATTTGCAATTTCTTTTGATGACCTTTCTTTAAAATTTGATTAACTTATATTATTTTTTGCAGGAAACTATAGATTCAGAAGAACCTTGCAAAATTTCAAGGTTTTCTTACATACTGAATTATGGACCAACTGTAGGAGATAAGGTACTAACGTTTTTAGATTTACATGGAAATTAAAACTGAATTAAAAAAAAAACCATATACGTGTGTTGTTGTTTTTTATCGATATTAAGAAAATCTTTTAAAAACTTCATAATTTGTGGTCTTACGTACATTTTAGCCCATTCAATTTGGATTGTAGTAGTGGAGTTGTCACAAACTTCGTCAATAATCTTCAAATCGAATTCGCGTTCTGATTTTGTCTTGCAAAATAATACAGTATTTTAATTAAAATTAGGTCTCAAGAGTTATTTGATAATATAATGGGGAAATTAAAAAAAGGAAGCTTCAGTTTAAAAGTCATTCTCGCCGGGTGAATTTAATTTAAATTAATAAAATTCGTTGCCAATAGTCTTTTAATCCACATTAATAAATCTAAGCTGAAGCTAATTTATTGAATATAATTACAAGATAATAGGATTATTCAAAGTTCTCCCTTATTTCTGCATTTAAAAGTCTTCATTAAATTTTTTTTTAAACATATTTAGTAAGTATATTTTTGAAGGTTCGCGCGCTGTAAAGGACAATACTTTCTATACATTTTAATGCATTAATACTTTTTAAAGATTCTTTGAGTATAATTTAGAGCTAAATGGAGAACAATCCAAAAATATTCGAAAATATGAACATGGCAGTGGACCATTGACACAGTACTATAAATCTTGTAGAGAAAAACTGATACCTTGCTTTGTGCTGCCATCTGTTGGATATAAGATGAAAGAATTTTTAGATAGCCATTAGGGGAGGGGAAAAAAAAGTATTATTATTATAAAATTACAGTAATCACACATACTCAAAATCAGAGTTTGACAGATTTCGTCAATTCTAAGAAGGGTATTTTATAACAATTTATTTTTAAATCTGATATTTTAAAGTCAGAAGTACTATAAGATAAATTATTCAAACTATTCTTATTTAGCCTTATTACCATTTTTTGATGATTCTCTTCATTTGAATAAGTAACTTTTAATTGGTATTTTGTTCAGATCACATTATATTTGAATACGATAGTAAGTAATTGCAATTTTTTCAGTTTTAATTAAATATATTGTAAATTCGAAACGCAAAAATGGTTTGAAATCTTCCACTTAAAAATGTTTGAGATTTCCATTTAAAAATTTGAATAAAATATCAATTTAATTATTGAATTTCTAGGATTTTTGTTTTGACCATTACGTTTTGAGAAGCAAAACTAAATATTAATAATTAATATGCTAATAACACAATGTTTTTTCAAAATATAATTTGCATTAATAAATATCTTCTACTTTTTTATAAATCATAATAATTTTTATAGAATCTCATTATAAACTTTCTACTTATTGTCCGTTCTTTTAAAGATTTCTTGAAAAATATAAATAAATTTTCACAGATTTTTATTTCCATTTTTTATATAGATAATTTTGCTGGATTTTAAAAAAAATTCACTTTGATGCAATGTCCTTACCGTACTTTCATTCGATTAAAAATTCATCACTAGATGGCGCTATCTTAAATGAATCATTTTTAAGAAATACAAAATTGAATAAATAAAAATTAAAATCTAGACATATTAAAATTACGTATTTTCATTGGGGGGGGGGGGGAAGTGTATAGTTTCGAAATATTTAGTTCATAAGAAAATTGATTTTGGAATCTCATTTTCACAAATGTGAAACAAGTTAAAAGCAAGTAAAATAGAAATTGTTCTTTCTTTAGGTTCGTCTGGGTGATACGTCTTTAATGATTGAAATTGAAAAGGACTTTGCAGTTTATGGAGATGAATGTAAATTTGGTGGTGGTAAAGTGAGCAAATTTCAAATAAATCATTAAAATTATAAAGTAAACAATTGCATAAACTTATGATCAATAAAGAATACGTAATTGTTGCAGGTCTTACGAGAAGGCATGGGTCAAGCATCGTTCAAACTGAGCTTTGAGGTGTTGGACACTGTAATAACAAACTGTGTGATAATTGATGCTATTCAAGGAATAATAAAAGCAGACGTTGGAATAAAGGTTTGTTTTTAAATCTCTCATTTGCTCATTTTTTGTTAATATAATACTAATTGTAAGAAAAATTGAATTATTCGACATGAAATTAAACGATTCATTTGAAAGGAGGAAAAATTCTTTAAAAAAATGCTTCAGTTTTCAATCTACTTTTACGCTTTCGTCTCAATTGAAAGCTCAAAGCAATATGAAAGAGCTATTGCCTCCATGGTCAATCTGGAATCAACAATAACGGTCTTTGAAAAAGACTAAATTCTAGATTTCAAATGAGACACAGAGCAAAAAGATTGCATGTGCTGCTGAACGAAAGATTGAAAAATGTTTGCCCATCCAATATTTATCAACCTTAAGTGGACTGGAGGGCCGGTCACGTGAAATTAATGTACTCGAATGCTTTAATTGTATTACAGCATATTGAGTGAACTAAGCTCTTGAAAGAAATTTCATATATAAATAGTATTGAAATGAAGCCTTAGAATTTTACAAAGTTTTAATTATAGAGGAATATTAAGAAATATTATTCTTTGTACTTTTCCATTTCGCCAAGTTGGCGTTATCGGAGATAACACACAATGTACACATATAAAATATTAATAAATATTAGTTCTCATTGTTTTTTCATCCATTTTGGATGTATTATGAAAAGGACATTACAGATAAGTAAAGACCACGCCTTGTTTTGTAAAAGTGGTGTTAAAAGGTTATCAGTGGGAATATTCCTTTTAGCGGTTTATCCTTTTTGGCGACTTTGTTGCTTGCGCTGGCGAAATTGAAAAGTACCTTATTCCTTTACTAATGATAAATAAAGAATTGTACACAGAAGGTCGTTTACACTTTTTGGTAACGACTTCGATAGTTAATTTTTATCAATAAATACCATATTTTTTGTGGAAATTTGCTTCTCTCCGATAGCCATGATTCTTGACAATTGCTCCAGTTCGAATTTTTCATGAAAGTAAACTTTTTCTTAGTACTGTCATGGAAATTTTATTCCTTTCCTCTTGAACAGTTTTCCAATGTTCTTGGATGCCGTTTTCCTATGGCTTGCCTTAATAAACTGAAAGCACAAAAGTCCATGGAGAAACGTAGGGGGATTTTACACATATTTCATAAAATGGGATATACTTTATATTCCTGTTTCTGATTCTTTCTTTTCTAACTAAGCGGCAGTTGACTTAGACGTGTGACTAGAGGCTTTGTCCATATAAAGCTTGACTTTATCAATGTCTTTTCCATATAACGTTGGAATTTCTTCTTCAAAAATTGGTGCAGAAATATTCTGCTGATAGTAGAGTGAATTAATTTTGGCTTTACTTGAGACTCTTTTTATTTTTAATTTGCCGTTGTAATAAAATCGGGCAACTCTATCATGGATCCCCTTAGGAACATTACTATACACCAGTGATGGCGAACCTATGACCCGTGGGTCAGACACTGACCCACGCAAGTTTTTTAACCGACCCATGATTGCTACGCAACTACTTGCTTGTTTACGCGGGTTTATTTAAATTTTCTAATTTGTGTGGACTATTTATATTCCATTTGAATTTTTTCAAGCCCATTGACACAAAAGCAATTTAAACGTTGTCTATAACCTTCAGTTTGATCATTACAATTCCTAACACTGGTGTACCTAGTCCTGAGAAGACCCTGAATTCAAATTCTTTTGAGTCCCTTTTTGGGGGGTTCTCCATATTTTACGATATCTTCTTACACATTTTAGAGCCTCTGAAGCTTGGCGGCACCGTATCATTGATACGGCGGTAGCTACACCCCTGGTTCCAAAGCTACGCAAACGATAACAAATGTATATGAAGTATGTAGCATTTGAAACAAAGCAAAAGTATTTACAAAATATCGAATAAAGTGTATAAGTTTGTTATCTTGTTTGTTGAAAAACAATCGAAAACCAAAGCAAAAAACCATGTTTAAAGCATTTTCTTCGGATAAAATGCACTTTTATGTTTTTAGAAAGAGACTTCGTAGCATCTTTTTTTACCCATTATAAGCCAATTGAATTTAAAGATGTTTAGTTTTAAAAAATACTCAGTTAAAAATTTTTAAACCAAACTGTGGTGTAAAGGG
>BMAV01016263.1:334857-359684 GCA_019973955.1 Trichonephila inaurata madagascariensis | reverse complement strand
CACATGTATGTGTATTTCTAATGTGTAATTCTACACATGTATGTGTAATACACATAATATATACATGTAGTGGTGCACACAAGGAGGTGTCCTAGGGGTCCGAACTCCCCCTTCCCTCCCGAAAGCCCTTGATTTTTTTTTCTGATTGATTATAATTCTAAGTATATAGTACGTAAAATTTAATTAAATATTTTTTATTAATGATTAATTTTATTAATTAATGCTAATTATTTATTCAATAATTAGTTTTTTACTGTTTTTTGTTCCCCCAAATCGACAAAATCAAAAGGAGTATGATACAAAAATGGTGGACTTTCGATCCTTGACCCCCTCCTCACCCTTGAAAAATTCTTGTATGCGCTACTGTATACATGTTATATTGGCTACTTTTTGTATGAAAATAAAATTGTTACAGTTTGGGGATCTTACTGTCTTTCTTCGCTAAGTGAAGACAATTTATGTTAAAAAAAAGGGAAGGGAAAAGTATAAAAAAGAAACAAATGGAGGTGCGGGGGATCGAACCCCGGGCCTTTCACATGCAAAGCGAACGCTCTACCACTGAGCTACACCCCCTTCACATTGAAACCAGTCACACAGATAAGAAATCAAAGACAACATTCTCTTGTCCCACTTTCATATACGTCAGTTAAGTAAAAAAAAACAAAAAAATATGACGAAATACAAATTAACCTACAATGTAAATATCGTTTGGTAGACTAGCAATATGAGTCGCGTTGCTCAACAAGTTTTGGGTTCAAACCTTAGTAGAGTGCAATTTTTCTTTTCCGATGTGTGTGTTTTTCAGTTATTTATTTACGCGTATATATATATTTAAAAAATCGTTTCGAGAGGCCTTAAATTATAATGCTAGGGAATTGGTAATAAGGCAAGTGCTTAGTTATGATAAATACAAAGTTGCAGCTATGCGTAATTTAATAATAGATTTTTCACAACCGATCAATTGATTCTAAAAATTTTTGTGATCCAATAATGTATGTTTGTCATTCACATTAAATAAAAACTAATTGTACTAATTAAAATCATTTTGTTAAGTTATGTTAAAAGAGTTCAATATACTCATAATTCTAATAATTTTAATTTATAATTAAGATTGGAAAAAATTCGTAAATTAATAGTTTATAGTATAAAGAAGTTTGGTTAAGCATAAGAAATTAAATTTTTGTATGGGCTTAATGTACGGAATTTTTCGAAATTTTACACAAAAATATTCATTAACACTTAACAAAGTTAATGAATATTTCATACAAAAATATTCAGTGAAAATGCTTAAATTGAAACAAAGGTTATATTCAATGGTACGAGAAAAAAACTCTAAGCATCCAAATTCTGTAAAATAAATAAAAATAAAATTCTATGAAATATTTTCAATAAATGGAGGCTTAAGTGATCAAATTCCAAAACTTTCACAGTAAAAATGGAATATTTACCTTTACCCTATGGTTAAAAAATAACGAGAAAACCACCTGTGTATGTGTGTGCTCCACTTTCTACTTCACCTAAATGGACAAACAGCTGTCTTGTATTTTTATTACTTCTCTTAACACAATGTGGTTCGGTGGTCTAGGGGTATGATTCTCGCTTAGGGTGCGAGAGGTCCCGGGTTCAAATCCCGGCCGAACCCGTTTCTTTTACCTTTTAAATATCCGATGTTGTAATGTTTAATTTTGAAGAAGGGGGTAAAATTCACTGTACTCTGTGGTTCACGGGTTCTATACACCGCATTGGTGATCTTGTGACTGAATGAAAAAAAACGCAACTTTCTGAACTGTCGTGGCGCCATCTACCCGCAGCAAGAGCAATACAAAAATAAATAAATAAATAAATAAAAATAAATAAATAAATAATAAATAAATGAATAAAAATAAATGATAAATAAATAATAAAGAAAAATCGCCAGACTCCTTTGACGCAACAACTCACATGCTCACCATAACAAAAATCGTTCGCCTATCCATCGACTCAATGGTGGGGAGTACTGTAGCGGATACCTACATAAGACAGTAATGGCTTCTAGACAGTGGTGATCACTTTTGTGTAGTTATGTTACTTGGCTAAGGTCCGGAGCGTCGCGGATTCTATCCTCTGGATAAGCATCAACTCCATACTTTTTCTTTTGTTCCATGTACACAACATAAATAATAATAAATTAGATTTTGTCTGTTTTCATATTTGTTGGTCATAAAATAAAATTTGGAAAATAAGTACAATTTGAGCTTAATATATGTTTCCTATACTGTTCTAAGTTTACAATTTTAATTATTTTTGTACTTAACATTACATTTAGTAATGCATTATGCCATGTAGGGGAGCGATGCACGTTAAATCTGTCGAGATGTCAGAAGTCCTCCCGTTGGTGGGGTGTGGTAGTTAGGAGATGAGATGCCAGTTCAGGTGTCGTCCACGTCACTTGACCATGGCTCAAAATTACGTGGTCCGTCGCTAAAAGCTCTTGTGCAGCTGAATAGTGAGACCGACGTTAATATTCACTCACTCACTCAGTGATGCATTATTTCATTTTGTTTTAAAAAGATTAAATATACCTTACTAATAATTATACAAGAGCAGCTTAGAGTCAATACGAAGAAGATTTACTCCTTTATTAACGAAATATTTTTAAGCAGTTAATATTTTACCTTTTATTTAATAGGTTTCTATTATTTTTTCATATCACGTGATATAAATTTTAAAACCATATTTATTTCTCATAACACTCTTTTTGCTTCAATATACGTGTTCATAAGCTCATTGCGTATGTTTAATTCAACTCTAGTCATTCAAATATAACTAAGATAATGCATATTTACTTCTGTTTTATAAATTATATATTTAAACCCGGATTGGTGGTGTTGACCTTTTACGCCTAAGTTTGTGGGTTCGACCCTGGCCCAAGTCGGTGGATTTTCATGATGCAGAAAATCGACAACGTCCATGTCCTATAATTATATGACATGTTAAAGATTCCTAGAGTACTTGTTTGGCTTTGGGTGCTCTCGGCAAAATTAAACTTTCTAGTGTAGTTTCGCATCCTCTGAGCTCAGGTGCCTCCCTCTAGGAGGAGACTGGGGGTCAAAATTACATTGTAGTAATTGATATCCACCTACATGGGGCCACACTAAAAAAGTTTTCCAGCTCCCGGAGAATGTACAAGGTCTGAAAGGGTAATTATCGATCGGCAGCCCCACTAGAAATAAAAAAATTAAGCTTGCCGATTATTGCTAATTTGTCTTTAAAGAGGGTTTACTATGATCAAAGATTATCACGTATTTAAACCCCTTCAGAACCATCGTTAGGAGAAATAAGTGTTCCCCTAGGTCGGCACGTTCCGAGAGTATACACGCACGTGCGGGACCGAGCGAATATCCCATCTAAAGATCTTATCACACGTACATGTTTCGAGCATTTTTTCGTCCAATTCGTGCAATTTTTACTCAGTTGCCATAGCAACGGCTTTCAAACAACTTTTTACTAGTGAGCTCAAAAAGTTGTTCCAAATAAAAGTTGCTTAAAATTCCAGTCAATGGAGTTCTTCGGTGCCCTACGTCATAAGCAAAATGGCGGCTTCGATTTCGTCAAACACATCAGATATGGCGTCTGATATTTTAATGGTGTATAATATTTTATAACGGAGTATAATATTTTAAATAGAATGGTGCTCCATTTTTGTTTACGCCCATCCACAAAAGCACAAGCGAAATAAAAGAAATAATTTTGGGTGTTCGTTTTCTGAAGCTGAAAAATTGGCGAGTAATTTTTCACTGTGGAGATAGAGCATGGCTGGCATCAAAGCATGTCATTTTTTGTTTACGGTAACGCTTCTTCCTCAGTTTAGTCAAAAAATAGGACGAAAAAGTTGCACGGAAAATGAACGTGTGATACGGCATTAAACCTAATTTCATTTAAAAATTTGTATAAAATTTTTAAAGCAATCAAATACGTTAAAATTTACAATTTACTGTCATTAAAATAATATCTAAATATACAGTACAATAATTTTCTCTATGTTTAAAAAAACAATTGCGAATTTTAAAAAATGTTTTCATTTTTATAAATAAAAGTACTCTTTCTACCCTGTTGATTAAAATAAAATAGACGGAAAACTTATAAAATACTATCTGGCTTATTCAAAACGATAAATTTACTCTCACATAAACTCTTGTCGTGGCTTGCTACAAATATTTTAAATAACAGTTAATATATCATTTTTTAAAAATTTTAATTAATCTTATGTTGCGTATAGCTTTCTGTTCTTATAGTTAGAGTAATTGTGGTTGTGATAACAACGAAAAATAATTGTTTGTTCGTATTGAATTAAAAACGAGTCAGTAAGAACAAACGATTTTTTATCGTTAAAAATAAGTCATCGCGTTTGTTCGATGAAGATCTGATTCTTAAATGTTTTTTGTATATTAAAATTATTGTTGTAAATACGAACCAAAAATAAAATAAATGCTGAAACCATTATTATGAATGTCTGATGCCCAATAAACTAATAAACTTTTCATCCTTTTCCAACTTAGTCAAAATATAAAGAGAAATCCAGAGCGTAATAGATCACGAACCTTTAAATGCCCGATTCTCTCGAAAAGCCTAAACATGAGCAGTTGTTTCTATTCATAAATATATCTCGGATCTAATTTTTAAAAAAACTCAGAGCCAAAAGTACATATTGAAGTTCAAAGTTTTGTGAAACATTATTCGGGAAAAAGAAAGGACATAAATCACCCTTTAGTACCTTGTAAAAATTAATATAGAAACGTTTGAAACTCAGATCACACCGGTGTGATCATGGACCTCAGAGCAGGGAAAACGAAAAAATCACATATATGACACCGTGGGTCTTGGAGGAAGAAACGCGTGATCCCATATATGTGATCTCTCTCTCTCTCATGGTCCTGAACGGGTTAATACATAGTTTCTAATTAAAAATTCAAAAATTTCTCCCCGAAATCTGACGAAATTCGACGAATGAACATCGAAAAATTTTAATTTATAAATAATATTTATTAAGAACTTGAAAATAATATTATTCAATTAAAAATTCAGTGTTAAAAATTTACATTACATCTTTGATCATACTAAATCACATAAAAAACATCAATTTTGAAAATTTTGAAGCATTTTTAGCTCTAAGCGATCTGCTGATGGTTTTGCGAATGCCTTTAACTAGTGTAACACATCCAACATGATTAAGAGGCTTAAAATAAGCATTCATAACATTTTAACACAATGTTTCTTTTCGCTATTTATCCATAGAATTCGTTTTGATATATTTATAATGAAAATATGAGTTGTTTGTGCATGATTGTATTCTAATAGTTTACTTTTCAGGGTATACATGGGCTTTTATGTCTATGACAAGGGCATTTTTATGACAATTAGTGTCCCGCAAAGGCAGTCAGAAAGTCCGCTTTTAACTGAAATTTCTTTCTCATGCACGATCCAAGACTCGTTTTTCACTATTAGAAAAACAAAGTACTTGAAGATGTTTTTACTAAGAGATCATGTGTAGAGTTTAGAGAACAAGGTCACAAGAAGAATTAAGGATTTCAAGAAAATTGGGTCTAAATTCAGTTTGTTCTTTTATACCAATACTGTGCCGATGCTGATATTGATACATCACCAGAGGAGCTACAGCTTGGAATTACAGTCGAACCTCTATGTAACGAACCTCTATATTGCGAACTTTTTCCTGGAACCTTGAACATTTTATGATTTTTTTCGTAAAATAACCTCTCTATAGCGAAGTGCATTTTCTATATAACGAACTTTTTCTTTTGTTATTCAATTTTTTCTCTCTCTATTTTTAAAGTATTTCTGGACATTTCAGATTATTCTCTCTTTAACACATTTTATGGTGGTCATAAATCTTGAACTGGTTTTATTAGGTCCTAACTCACCGAGAGCAATATAGTTCTGCATGTTTCATTCAAGAAGTGCAACCTTTAACCCCTATTGTCCAGTTCAATAGAAACATCTTCGATATCCCCTTTCATCCTCAGTTGAGTTATCTCCTGTCCCCATGTTTCAGTTATAAAATAATATATGTTTAATATTAATTGCATGTTTTAAATTAGAAAATTAGAATTCCTGTTTTTAATTTAGAATTCTGTTTTAATGATCAATTTTCCTTATATATTATAAATGTTTTGAAGTTTGAAAATAATGGATAGAGAGAGTTTCAAAACAAAAACATAAGCAAAATTTTGAAAATGGAGGAAATAGTTGTGGATAAAGATTCGAATTTAAATAGAATTAGCTGACTGTAAAATTAAAAAAATGATCTAATGAATTTAAGAATAGGAATGAATAGTTTTGAATAAATAATTAAGAATAAAATTTCGAAAAAATAAGAATTTTAGCATTAAGAATTCCACAAGAACAAAATTTCTTAACAAACCTCACTTTATTCCCCAATTCGATTCGAATCAGAACATATCACAAATAAATCAAAACAAACAAATCTGTTGCCAGATACTTTACATTGACAGAAACGCTTGACAAATAAAAAAATAAAATTAAATACGTTGGCTCAGCTTCACTTCATGAACCAACAATAGTTATAAAACTCTTCAGGGGTCTTTTAAATAACTATAAATGAGTTTAAATGTTTTAAATTTTAGTTAATGCAAATAAGATTTTCATCAGATTCCACGCAACTCGGCAAATTCGATTTCAATTTGTTATGATTTTATTTATTATTTATTTAATAAACATTATTGAAAATATTCACCGAACTTGTTATTTATTTATAAGGCAGTTGTGACAAATATAGTTTAATGGAAATGAAAACTGAATTAAAATTAAAAAAATATTGTCTTCTGTCATGCAGTTTAGTGATAACAATTTTAAAAAAAGCTGCCAGTGAAAATCAAATTTTATAAATACAGTTTCTTTTTAACAAAAATCTTGTAGAGATGATTTAATCTTTTTAAAATATCCCACTGGACCATTCTTAATCAGTTCTTAATTCATAGATTCTATTCACACAGACAAATAAAAAGCATTACAACAATAGTATAGATTTTTTTTTATCGACTGCACCTTCTGTAAAGACTATAAATAGAATTTCATTTAAGGAAATTTGAAATTTTTTTGTCATAAATAGCGGTTTAATTAGAAATACAATTTCATTCTTCTGTCTTAAGAGGAATAATTTGTATTTGAATCGCTTAAAACTTATATTACAGTATATAATTCTTATTTTTTTTAATACAGATTTATGATAGAATCCACAGATGGTTATCCAATGAATTTCGGATTCACAGGTAATATTTTCCTCATTTTCACTCTTTATTTTTATAAATTAAAACTTGAACACCCAAATGTATAATTTTAATAAGGATTAAATTTCCAAACAAGAATAATGTTTTAAGTATTATTTTCTTGAATTAAATCATAATCTCAAAATTTTATATTTCCCTTATTTATTCATTTAGCAATTAAAATTTTTCGAATATTGGATAGATGTGTGTACCAGGATTTTTTACGTTAGATCATATTTAGATATACATTGTTAACACACATTAATAATGGGAAATTGGCTTTTACTTCTGGTCTTAATATTGGTAAATATTGAATTGTTTTTTCCCATTTTAGTAACGTCTTTATTTATTTAATCTGTAGGCAAAGGCAATACATCTGATCTTGGAAAATTATCACAAGCTCTTGTCGAGCAAATTGAAGCCGGAGCTATTGGGTAATTGCCTTATGAAGGTATTTCTTCGCTATCTCTTTCTGTGCTTCACTACCTTTCAGCATACTTTTTAATAAAAAATCTTCATGCATGCTATTATGTCATAATAATAATAATGCCAATTTTAAAAATAATAATCACGGTAAAGTCAGTAACAATGTAAATAATAATAATAGGTAATAACAATAAGAAAAAATAATAAGTAATGATAATAATAAATAATAAAAATAATGAAATAATAGTAAGTAATGATAATAAGAAATGATAATAATAAATAATAATAATAAAATAATAATGAGTAATAATAGTAAGAAATAATAATAAGTAATAAGAATAAGAAATAATAATAAGTAATAAGAATAAGAAATAATAATAATAGGTAATAATAATAATAAATAATAATAATAAGTAATAACAATAAGAAACATAATAAGTAACAATTATAATAAATAATAAAAATAATGAAATAATAGTAAGTAATGATAATAAAAAATGATAATAATAAATAACGATAATAAAATAATAATAAGTAATAATAATAAGAAATAATAACAATAATAAATAAGAAATAACAAGAAGAAATAATAACAATAATAAAATAATATTAAGTAATAATAATAATAAATAATAATAATAACAATTACAATTAGGAGAAAAAGAGGAAGGAGGGAAAAAAAAGGAGGAAGAGTAGAAGAGATAAAGAATAAATAATTGTAATGATGATAATAATAATTATGACCATGATCTTAATACTGATAAAAAAAATTTGAAAGGAAAATTAGCGATAGTTGAATTTTTCGACATTTTACGGCAGTGATCAGTAGAGTTGGAACTTTTTATGCACTTTAAGATTTACTGAATTTCGAAGCGGTATTTTGTTCTGAGTTCCTTTTTATATTATAGGATATTTGCTATTAATTTATGAATAAAAAATGTCGATAAAAATAAGATGATAAATTAAAGAGACAAATTATTTTTAAAAATAAATTGCGGTGACTTGAAGTACTATGATGAAGTTTTAAAGATATTTTACTTTGAAAAATCATTGCATTCCTTCTGTAAATTTTTTTTTATTTCTGTTGAAAATATTTTATAAATCTTTTAGAATACATGTTGTGTTGATAGTAAATTTGTGGTCCCTAATTTAAACGTTTTTAAATGCAATTATTGTTGACTATTTAACTTCATACCTCGACGTAAATAACCTTAGTGGAGTCTGTCAACCATTAGATATTTTAGTCTTGTTAAGTACTTAATTATTAATAAGTATAAAAATTGTGAATAAAACAAATTGATGAAACTTTGATGTATATGTGCGAATTGGTTTTATCAATGGCACACCCATACTTTACATGTATATGGAGAGGCAATAAGGCAAGAAGACAATATTGTCAAAGGTATTTTAAGATGTCTTTGGATTATTACATAATAATTATCTTACGATATATCTTCAATTGACATTTAAAAATAATTTTAAAATCCAAGCTTTATTATTAATAACTTCCCATTAATTACTAATTTCTTATGGGTTTCATCTGAATCAATTTTATGATTGCCATTTTTGAACTTTCAAAGAGTTACCAAAATAAAAAACTAATACACTCACTAAAGTCAATCAATACTAAATAGAGCTTTATAAACTAATTCAAAATTTTAAATTTAGTTTTTTTTATACTTATATATTTGATTTATATAAGCTTCAGGAAAACTGTATTTTAATAAAAAAAAGCATTTAATTTTTTTAATCGAAGCTCAAACATTGAAAAAATTGCTTCACAATTGATTTAAATAAGTTTTGAGAAGCATTTTCATGAAAGTCGTATTAAATTAAACTAAACAAAACTTAAAGAAGGACTTAATTGTACATGCATTGTGCCATAAAAATTTGCTCACCAAGAACGAGTTGTCAGAATAAAACGAAATTTTGCATGCGTAAGTACAGCGTTAATGTAAGCAAGAAATTAAAAAAATCAAAGCAAAATGACCATTTATTGTAGAAACAATTACAAATGAATGGAGGTTTTAGTACCCTGTTGGGCCACCTTTAGCATGAATGCATTATGTGATATCGTTAGGAATTGAGGCATACGAGTTCCGTATGATGTCCTGCGACATATTGTTCCACAGTTGTTGTAACCGCACCTCTAATTCGTCCAAACTCGTTGGTTGTTCTACTTGCCATCTTTAATTACCACTTACATACTCTATCAATGATAAATCTCGGGATAGAGCAGGCCGGGGAAGGGTAGAAATATGTAAGAGGCGGTCGTGTGAAGCCTTTGCTGTGCGTGGGTGAACATTGTCCTGTTGAAAAATGGTTCTTGGTAACCGTGCTATGAGTGGCAACACATGCGGCTGAAGAATATCACGAACGTTCCTCTAAGCTGTCACGATGTCGTGGATCAATGTTAGAGGTGGCAATGTGTTGTATGCGATGGCACCTCATACCATCACAAAGTTGTGTAAACGGTGTCCCGCTGTCACAAAAGGCAGGGTTGAAACGATTACCACGGGACCTCAACATACGTACACGATTCTTAATACTGCCCAAATTGAATATGGGTTCGTTGCTGAAGATGACCTGATTCCATTTGGTTGCAGTCCTATCACTTCGTGTGCGACATCACTCCAAACGGAGACGATATTGAGTGGGTGTAAATGGTAGTAAGCGTAAGGAGCGCTGGGATAACAACTGTCCTCTAGACAGGCGCCTTGAGATGGTAAGGACTGACACAGATGTCCGTAGTGAAGGTGCTTCTTGTGTACGGGTGGCGGTCAATGACACAGTTGATGTTTCGCGTGCGTGTCTTATGATATGACGGTCTTTTCGACTATTGGTCTGTCGAGGGCTTCTTAAGCTTCTGAGAAGTGTACCACACTTCTCTCTTGTCTACTTGTCCCAACACCTCCTCACGTTAAAGTTAGAACGGCTTAAATGTCGAACTAATCGCCGAGCTGACCATCCGGTTTTCATCATCCCTATGATTCTACCATTCTCGAACTCTGATAGCTGCTCATATTATCTCCAGTTGTGGTGTACTCATAATGCCATCTCTTGTTAAAAATTGACCTTCTACAACAAAATAAACATCCACAAACAAGCTCTGCTTACCTGCTTTATTATCCAAGGAGAACGTTCAATGCCCTCTGGTGGCATTATGCTATGCGCAATCAAGCAGTATTTCTACTCATTTACATATTTGCCTGACACGTATTTTCATGCCAAGTCTCATAACAATCCCACTCTTACTTGGTGCGCAAATTTTTGCGGTAATGAGTGCATGTACATGTATAAAAAGGATGAATAGATTTTTGTTCTAAAAAAGTACTTAAAAATTTAAAAAGCTTTACTAAATTGAAATTTTTACAACATTTTTCGTCTCTTTAGAAATAAAGAATCAACAACAAGATTTTCGAAAATTTAATCCCAAATTTTATTCCAATTTTTAATAATAATTTCACTAAAAAACAATTATCCAGAAATTTGTAAGAATTTCTAAATAAATTTAATGCAGTCATAAAAAAAGCTATATTAATGCAAGAACATACTTTTTAAATGGAATGGTTCTATATTTGTCTTAAAAAAAGGCTTTTTTGTCGATTACGTTTCAAATAAAAAAAAGAAGTTAATTGTCATTAAGCGTCCTCTGCATTACGTGCGGCATTTTTGTAATATTATCAGAGGGATTTTTGTTACTCATCATTAGTGCCATCGTAAAAGAACAGTAACGTGTTCAAGTGACAGCTGTGCCGCTGAACTAACCGAATCTTAATGAATTCACTTCTTTTATTTTGTTGCAATTTTTTGCAATTCTGTAACTAATTCAAGTTTTTCTGCGATTTTTTTTCTCCCCATTTCAGAGATAATGTTGAAACATTCTTTCGCCAAGCAACATCTGTTAGAATTAAGCTTTTTTTAAAAAATTTCCTTTTCAGCTTTAAAAATGTCTGTTACTTTTTTTACTCCGAGATCTAAGTTTAAAAAATACAAATAAGATTTTTTAAAAAATTATATTTTATGATAGTTTTTATGGGAACCTGTGAATAAAAACATTCTAATATAATGCTTTTTGTCCTTAACTTTCCTTCATACTCTGAAGAGGGAAAAATCTATTTTAAGAATTAGTTATTTTATTTCATTATTATTATTTTTTTTTGCTAAGCTCATTTTTTACTTGTTGTTGCTATTCTCGTCTAGGACAAAGTGCACTTGCAGGTACGATGATAAAAATTAAATTGTACCAAAGGCGTAAATCATTGCCTTGGAAATGTCCTCGGCTTTGTCTGCGTATATAATGTGTCTAAGTTGCAGTCAATGTCAGGTTTAAAAAAGGCACGCACAATGGAAGGGCAACTAAAAAGGTGTTTGGGATCCAGCTGCGTGCCTGGGCAGTTCTTGCTCTCCACACATGTTCTTGATCCATCAGGCAGGATCTTCCTGTCTTTGAAGTGGTTTTGATCATCACTATCTTTTGGTAATAGTTTAATTCTGACAGTTAAAAGTTTTTCCGAGGGTTTGCTCAGAGCTTCGTTTTGCAACCGCTTTGGCATCAAAAACTGTAGTAGAGAGAGGCGTAGGTTCGATTGTTCTGGCTTTTTTGGCAAGGCAGTCGGCTAGCTCATTCCTCTCGATATCAACGTGGTCCGGGATCCATTGAGAGGTGCAGGATTTTCCCATTGTCTCAATGAAAAGCAGAAGAGATTTCATGCCTTGTGTGTCTTTTTCCTCTGAATGGCTTCGAGAGCTGAACTGCATTCTAGGATCACAATGATGCCGTCGGAGTGAGCGATATTTGTTCATTCGAGGTAGGGTTGGGGATCTGAGATCGATTAATTAAAAAATCGATTTCTCGGGCCAAAAAAAAAAAATCGATTTTTTAAATCGATATATAACACTAAATTGGTTTAGTGATTCGATATTTCATCCTAGGAAATCGACATTCGATTTTTTTCTGTTTTGGTAAAAATCATAAAATTATTTACAATTATAGTTAAATGTACTATCTTTAAGGTACAGTTTATCTAATGTCAGGGCTTAAACAAGGAATTTGAACACTATTTATCGCATGCAGTAGTGCACCTGAAGTATGATCCTATACTTTACTGGCAAGAACAAAAAAACTCTATTTATCATCACGTTCACTCAATAGCCATGATCTATATGAGTATAATGGGATCATCTGTTACTTTAGAGCGCCTTTTTTAGATTGCTGGCAATATCGCAAGTGATGAGCGAGTACCATATGGATTCCAGTAGACTTGATAGATTGTTGTTTTTAAAAAGCGTAGATATTAAACATTGGGAACTATAAGCTATATTATCTATTTTCTCAACTTTTTAATGTACCAAATACGAGTACATTTAGGAAATAAATATCTTCTTTTATACCTGATAATCTGATATAGTAATAAAATTAATTATATTTGTCGAATTCCATGAACTAAAAAATTCCCTTATTGTACTGATAAGAGATCGTTAATTATGGTATTTTTCTTGTTTTTCATAAAATGGATTTATATTTACATTGTAAATGCAGACTTGAAAGACTCTTTTGCAGACTTGCAGACTCTTTTTTTTAAATTAATTTTTAAAGTTTGAACGAACTTTAGGAGCACCCTGTATATAGAAGAAAAGCGACTTACTCATCACGAGATATCCCGAACTTTTAGACTTACGGTCTCGAAATTTGATTACTTCTACCAATATCTCACTTAATGATTAAGTTCTGAAAAAGGGAGTTTTTTTAAATGAAATTTATAAAATACGTACACAAATAATATTATGAATGGAAACTTATTTTCAATAAATTTTGAACAAAGATAAATGTAGCGCACACACGCACTTTTTTTAAAGCATTCATTATGTATTGAAGTATTTTTTAAGCTAAAATATATTATTAATGGATGTGTATTTTCTAAGATATCTTTTCTATTTTTGATAGACTTTATAGACTTTATCTTTTATTTTTGATAAACTTTTATTTTGAATCCCAAATATCAAATACGGTCCTTATACCACGAGCACTCATCTGGTATATGTTGTGTTTTTTGGTTTGTCTGCTTTGGCTCTTTATTGTCTGGACCAAATGTCTGTTCCGTGTCTGGATCAAATGTCTGGATCTGTTTTGTCTTTATTGTCAAATGATCTTAAGAAACAATTTATTTCAACTTGTACGTATTGGAAAGAGAACTTCCGCGTTTGATTAAAAAAATTATTTATATTTTATTACCACTGGAATGCAAGGCTAAAAATTCATGAAGATTGGGGATCAACACCTGCAGCTATTGATTGTGCTCTTGAAGTTGCTGAACTACTAGACATTCAGGTATGCTATTTATTACTTTAACTGAATTTCATAATTATTACTCGTTTAAAAACATAGTCCATATGGATATATTTATTTTGTAATAAAGTCTGTAGAAGTTTATAAAGTCTAGTTTTATTGTATATGAAATGTGTAGACAGATAGAACTCACAAAAAACTAGAATATTGTTTTAAAATTCATTAAATACGCATTTTACCGACTTTAAAGATAAAAAAATTCAAGCCGCAACTTAAAGCAAATTAAAAAAAAAAAAATGAAATGATTCACAAACAGAAATGGTACGATTGTGCAAGTTTCAATTATAAATAATTTGAAATCTATTGATTGACTTATGTCTAAAGTTATAGATTTTAAGCTAAATTCACGGACACACAACTTTGATTGGCGGGAACCTAAAAATTAACCCATTAATCCATTTTCTTAACTGCGTTTAAGAGAACCTCTTTTTATAATAGATTAGAAAATTATACATTAGCTCTTAATTCATCTTCATTTATGACTTTAAAAGGGAAGATGAATCCACTGGAAGAAGCAGATACAGGATAAAAATCATACCTAAAAAATTATATAATTCAAAATAAGAGAAACTTTCTCATATTAATAATTTAAAAATACTTTGTACTAGCTGCTATACACTATACTATCCACTTTTGTACCACACTAAAAGGTTTCATTTTCTCTTTTATAAGCTCATGACGAAATGAGATTTATTGGAAAATGTTTTAAAATTATTCTGAATCTCAATAAGAAAAGATTATATTCGGAACAATATTCTTGATGATTTTATCCAAAGTATTTCTATTTCCTTTCTACGATTCTTACTAGTAGTATATGTCTTATATTTCTGTAAACTTGTCACTAAGCTACGATTCAGAAAATTAGTACTACTTCTGAATAGTAGATTTATAGGAAAACTTGAATCACATTAAAATGTCATATACCATTTGAAAAAGATGGGTTTCTCTTGTTCCTTACTAGAAAGAAAATTAAGGGTGATGCTTTGTTATCCTACCCTTATTTTTAAAGAAAGATTATCGCATACGTAATCTATTAAAAACCCATGCTGTATATGGTCCTCGGCAACTGATAGACGAGATACCTTAATTGGAGTCTGTAGGTGTTTTAAATACTTACAGCTTATACCCTCAGAAGCAAGAATTAACATCCAGGGTGCATTGGAAACCAAACTATGAATTTATTGTCTTCCTCTTGTGACGGCTCTATCAGCAACCTTCTCACTAACGAGCCTCTTGGGGAATTTTTGGTCATTAAAAACTATTTTATTAGATCACTTCCTCTGAAGCGTGAACGTGGGCATGCAAATTAAGAAATTGCATTCCATTGCCTTCAGAATAATTTTCTGGATAGCAGAGCACAGAAAAGATCGTACTTCGGAAAAACGTATAAATACGTCCAGGGAAATAGCGCTTTGGCTGAGCGAGACGTTTATATACGCTCTTAAGAGGTTTAAGCCGTATTGTAGATTTAAAATCAAAGTAAAGTATCATTGAATTCAATACATGGTTATTATATGGGGGGGGGGGCATGATGAAAATTATGACTGAATATTGGGTCGCAAATATTGCAAGTTTGAGAAGCACTGCCTTATACTCTAATAGTTGAAAGTACGTTGTGTATAAAAAATGTTGATTTCGTTTCCAAACTGCCTTCAGCATTGCTTGGTATGCAGTGTATGATATTAAGAGATGATCTTATGATAACTGACTACTTTGGAACCATGATTCTGGAAAAGCGTATGAATAAACAATGTTTTTGATATTTAGCGTCACCTCAATTAGAATATACATACAAGATTGCTTTTATTACAAGAAAAAATTATTTAAAATCAATTTTATGGGAAAAACGGAAGGAAGATTGACATATTTTAAAAACATTCTCCTTTCACGAAAGGTATTTCTATAATATTAAAATTTTGGCTATATATAGCTAGGACTTCTACACAGAGGCGGTACTAGGTATTTTTAAAATTTCACATTATTTTCAGAGTTATTAACAATTGAACTAATGGGTGTATTTTGTTCAAGTCTCACTACTCTCTCTTATATTGAAATATGAATAAATCCACTTCTAAATGATACATTTCAAAATTCCTAGTTCAGCCTCTGGGTAGAAATCTTAGCTATATAGTATTATAAGTAAAATATTATTATAACAAAATCTATTTTCTTGAAAGTAGAATGTTTTTAAAATATGTTTTTTTTAGATAAAAATTACATTTAAATATTTTTTCTGGTAATAATATTGTTAAAATTTTATATGCATATTCTAGTTCAACTCTGACACTAAATATATAAAAAAAGAATATTTATTTATGAGTATTTTCAAAATCACGGCTCATAATGTAGACAGTCACGTTCAATGGACAGTATTGTTCTTCCATCTTTGTATTGTCGCTCTTCTTTTCTGCAGCAAAAAATCATGAACGTTGGAAGAAATCATGAACACTGGAACCAAGAGGCGTGAAATCTGCTTTGATTTTCATGTTATTTTCAGTACTGATATAATCCTGTCCAATCACGTGATTGCCGTGAATCAAAGATGTTCTATGGAATAAAAATGAAGTTGTGTTTTCTTTTACAGTGTCGAAAAATAATATTAATATTCATAAAAATGATTATTAAACTTGGAATATCATTTCAGAAAGAAAAATGCTCGAATGTTAATATTATATTAGATACTGTATTTAGTACTGAAAATTCTTAACGTGTTCTTCAGATTTAGAAACATTATAACAGTTTTAGAACCGATTTTTATGTAACTCTATTTTTTTAGATAAACATTTTGATAAATAATCATTAATAGTCGAGATTTACGTTTTAAAAATTCTAGCTGAATAATTTTCTTTTTTTTTTATTTTCTGTAGATTCTGATACACACTGACACTTTAAATGAGTCTGCTTGCGTTGAACAAACGATAGAAGCCTTCGACGGACGTACCATTCATACGTACCATACAGAAGGGGCTGGTGGAGGACATGCCCCTGATATCATTCGAGTATGCAGCGAACCTAACTGTATACCGTCGTCGACTAATCCAACCAGACCTTATACTCGAAACACTGTTGACGAACATCTCGATATGTTACTGGTTTGTCATCATCTTGACAAGTAAGGGAGGATTACTCTTTCGTACATAGTAATGAGCTAAATCTGTTTCTACTGCTTCTTAAGGAATCCGACTACGTTCGGAACCGTGATTTTGCGAAAGCGTGTAAATGGATAGTATTTATGATATTAAGTGTCACTTAGATTAGAATACATGTATAAAATTGTTTTAAGGACATCATGACAAAAAAATTATTTAATACAATATTTTGGCAAAAAATTAACTTAGAATAACCTTTTTTCCAAATGTTCTCCTTTTGTAAAAATTGCTTCTATTGTATTAATATTTTGCTTGTATTCAGCTCAGACCTCTGTACAGAGGCTCAACTAGAATTTTTGAAATGCATAACTCGGAAGACGGTTTATCCTTGTTTTACGAAAACAGAAGGGAGAAATTTTAAGAAAATACGCCGATAATTATTTCAAATGGTTGTAACTCTGAAAATAATTTGAATTTTTCAAAAATCATAGTTGAGCCTCTGTACAGAGGTCTGAACTATATACAGGCAAAATATTAATACAATAGAAGAATTTTTTTACAAAAGGAGAACATTTGGAAAAAAGGTTTATCTAAGTTAATTTTTTGCCAAAATATTGTATTTAAATCATTTGTTTTTGTCATAATGTCCATAAAACAATTTTATACATGTATTCCAATCTAAGTGACACTAAATATCATGAAAATGATCCATTTATGGTCTTTTTTAAAATCATGGTTCCGAACGTAGTCGGATACCTTAAGCTGTTGATAATTCCTTCTTATTTCGAAAGAAAACTGATGAGTTACCGTATATTTTCGTGTATGAGCCGATAATTTTTAGAATTCTTCTAACGTAAAAGTAAGAAGTTGGCTTATGCACGAATGTTAAATCTTTGTTTAAGGAAAACGGTAATTCGATACGGTAATCTGAAATAAAATGATTAACAGATCTGCTACAGGATAAAACAACAGCATTTAAAATACTTATTACTGCTTATGGAAGCTTGTTTTTTTTATCAGTAGTTGAATTTATAATTTCAATTTTTTTATTACTGGTTTTGTTTCTTTTTAAATATAGTATGATATAATGCTAAATTCGATTAAATATTTTCAGGAATTTAAAAGAAGATCTCGCATTTGCCGAGTCTCGAATTCGAGCTGAAACAATTGCAGCCGAAGACGTTTTACACGATATGGGTGCCATTAGCATTATGTCGTCAGATTCGCAGGTAAGCTCTTTTTAAAGTATCAAGATAAGTTTAAGTAATATACAGGATGCAACAGGATTATTGGGTCAAACTTTATATAAAGGTCGGGGAGCATCACAAGGATTCAGATTTGCATAGCAACTCATGGTCGGAAACGTCTTCATAAGCCGTTCAGCGGCGTTGTTCACAAGATCATTTAAGGAAACAGACATGCATTACCGCATCCATTTGAGCTGTCATCATCCACAGAGGAGTATGGAGCGTTTTACAAACACCGAGCTGCCATATATGCTCATTATTTACGGATTGGCAGAAGGAAATGCACAAGTAGAAAGATTGTATCGGGAAAGGTATCAACATAGAAACGCACCGAACCTCTGGATGCTTGCTAATTTGCATCACAATTTAAGTGAGTATGGATCATTACGAGGTAATAGGCATATTGAGGGCGGGACACGGTATCCAACACATTTTGTTCCATGCATGGATCAAAGTGTATCGGATACTGTTCGAAAGAATCCGAGCATTATGATGGGAGTTGGAGTCCTTGGTGGCCCTCACTGAGCCTATTCCCTCATAAGGATCCTTATTCCTACACATTGTTATGCAAATTAGCAAACATCTGGAACTCCTGTGCATCTCTTTTTGGGTACCTTTCGCGAAACAATCCTTCTGATGCTTGTGCATTTCCTTCTACAAATTCATAAAACGTGCATATTTACCAGTAAGGTGATTGTAAGGCGTTCATGCTCCTCTGCAGGCGATGATAGCTTAAATGAATGTGGTAATTCAAGTCTGTTTCGTTAAATGCTGTTGTGAACAACGTCACCTAGCGCCTAATGAAGACGTTTCCGACAGTGGGTTGTTATGCAAATTTGAATCCATGTGATGTTTCTGACGTCTTCTTAAAGTTTGTTTTAATAATCCTGGGGCACCCTATATACGTACACACACATTAATAATCATATATCTACACATATAATGAATATCAACACGATGACCCATTTTTAATAAAAAATTTTTCTTATTAAGTTATAATAGCATTGCAGTTCATTCTAAATCCATCTATTGATACATTCATTTGACTGTCGGCTGGGTGGCGTAGTTGGTTTGTCGCTGGCCATCTGTACCCAAGGTTTCGGGTTCGACCACGGTCCAAGTCAGTGGATTTTCCTGATGCAGAAAATCGACAGAGGCCATGTCGTATGATTATACGGCGTGAAAAAGATCCTTTGTGTGCCCATTTGGCTTGGATGCTCTCGGCAAAATTAAATACCTAAGTTCAAATTTCGCCTCGGCAGAACTCAGGTGTCTCCCTCTGGGAAAGAAACTGAGCGTCAAAATTACTTGCGGTAATTGGTATCGCCTAAATGGTGCCGCAATAAAAAGTGATATCAGCTCCTGGGGAATGTACTAGGTTTGCAAAGGCAGAAATACCAATACGGAGCCCCATTACAGAAAAAAAAAACATTCATTTGATTTTGATATTTTCATGCCTTTGTAATTGTAATTTTATGTTTTATCCATAATCGATAATTTTGATGAACTAAAATGTTTTAATTCACATTGAAACCTCATTGAGTGATTAACGCACTTTAAATTTTAGTTGTAAAATATGTATTCTAGGGGGAAAAAAACAAATAGAATTCTATTTTAAACGCCGGAAAAATTTTCAAAAGAATTTTTCATAGTTTCTCTTACGAATAGAATAGAAACTTGGAAGAAATTTGGAATCTACGTGTCGCGAATCGCACCAAAGCTTTGCTTCCGGCTGTTGGAATTTTCAGTCGAAGATATTCCATGGGAAGAGAAAGTAAAATTGTAGGACATGCTTATCTGGAAAAGTGGCTTTTTAAAAAAGTGTTCGTTTAAAAATGAATATTTTAATGTATTTTTTTTTTGAAAAAATAAAAGTCTTAGGAGACAATTTCTAGTGAATAATGTATATGAGAAAAAGAAATATGTAATATTTTCTTCGAGAAAGAAGTGGTCTCAGGTATTCTTATTTCAGATGCGTTTTTATTCAAAAGTATAACATGTGTGATAAAACTCTAGTATTGTAAATATTATATGATCTCTGAAACATTCTGCAAAAATTAAGGTTAAAAGTTACGGAAATTGTTTTTAAAGCTTATTCATTAGGGGGATTGAATTATTTTTTCAGAGTTTCAAAACCTACCTATATGAAAAAGACGTTCTGTGGCATATAGATAAAGAAAAAAAATAAAATAAATTTATTTTTATGTTAAAAAATTAACAAAAAAAAATTGTAACAGAAAATTAATTTTTATGTTAAGTACTGCTACAAGGGGAATGAATTTTAGGTATTTGAGCAATCTTATAGTAAAAAACATTGAAATAATTTTTGTTAAAGTGAAACAGACATTCTAGCGTTTTTTTTTTTTTTTAACATTTACACATATTCTCTAAATAGTTACAAGAAGAATCTTCAAGTAAGTTTCGCAGCTTTTTTAGTATTAGATAAATAAATAAATAAATAGAAAAAAAAACGAAAAAAAAAAAAAAAAAAAAAAAAAAGAAACACCTGCTATTGAAATTATTGTGAACGAAAAAGTTGTAGAGGGGAAAAAAAGTTTGGATTGTGGACTGATCCGACGTGGGGGAGAGAGAGTTTGAGTTATGAAATGTTGCAATGTACACTGTGATTATTCACTACTCAGTATTCACTTATCAGTAATTAAAATTTTTGATTAGTTAATTTATAGAAAAGTAATTATTTTAAGCCTAAAATTTTCAAACCAAAATTATTTGTTCATTTTTTTTTCAAAAATTTAACCCTTTGCTAGCAACATTAAATTACGAAATTAGTGTTTTACAAATTATTTTCGTCTCTTATTCTTTATATCATAGAATATCTTTTCCGCATAAGTCCCAATTAATAATAATATTTTTTCTCCATATATCCACGATCTACCATAATACTCATATTCGACTATTAAAGTAAATAAACCTCCAAATCTTAGGAAAAACGTTTATGAAATAAGATAATTTTGTGAGACAATTATAAATCTTCAATATTCTTAATTTTTATTTAACGCTGTATTTTACTTATTCAGCATATAATAATTTTCTTATGTAAAAGGAAATGATACAATAGACTTAATACGTAATAAGTGTAACTTTAGTTACAAAAATAGGACTGAATTTCTTAACATAATACAAGAAGTTTTGAGAACTTGTTATGTGCCTACAGAATTCCAAGTGGAGGACCTCCCTGAAAAATCTGATAAGCAACAAAGAAAACCTAGTCTTCCCCAGATTAATTGACTGGACTGCATAAATTAGATTCCAGTTCCCTCGAACACTGGTAATTTACTGTCCAATGGATTAATTGAATTAAGGACCCGCGATTAGATCAGGCTTTGTACAATGATTTATTCCTAGCAGAAAACCATTAAAATGGTAAAAGTTAATTGGGATGTCTTGGGGGAATACTTTAGCCCTTAATTTATTAATAGAAGCAAATAATATCTCAAACAAAGAGAAATGAATTAAATAAAAGTTTCTCTACCAAGTAACGACATTAAAAACATCAATGAATAGGATTTAGTAAATTCGTCTCCCAAATTTGTATTGAAAATTTTGAATTTAGAGAAATGGTCTCTGAAATTCCATTTAAGTTGCCTGAAAACGTTTAGTTCGATAGTTTTTAATGCTTTCGAACATACAATGTAAAACTGAGGTTATAGGGAATTGTTTATTGTACAAGGTTCCAAAATACCGTATATTCCTAGCAGAAAACCATTAAAATGGTAAAAGTTAATTGGGATGTCTCGGGGGAATACTTTAGCCCTTAATTTATTAATAGAAGCAAAATATATCCCAAACAAAGAGAAATGAATTAAATAAAAGTTTCTCTACCAAGTAACGACATTAAAAACATCAATGAATACGATTTAGTAATTTCGTCTCCCAAATTTGTATTGAAAATTTTGAATTTGGAGAAATGGTCTCAGAAATTCCATTTAAGTTGCCTGAAAACGTTTAGTTCGATAGTTTTTAATGCTTTTGAAGTTACAATTTTAAACTGAGGTTGTAGTTAATTGTTTATTGTACAAGGTTCCAAAATACCGTATATCAGTGCTTCTCAAAGTTGCAATATTCACGACCCATTATTATTCAATCATAATTTTCCTCGCGCCCCCCTCATACAATAACAATGTACTAAATTCAGTAATACTATACTTTGACGCTAAAAACTACGATGCAATTTTAACCTTGTATGCGTCCCCGGCGTATATAAATGTCTCGCTAAGCCAAAGCATTTATTTCCCCGGACGTATATATACGTCTTTCCGAAGTACGATCTTTTCTGTGCACTGCTATCCATAAAATTATTCCGAAGGCTTTGGAATGAAATAAAAAAAATCTTGTCAGTATTTGCAAAGGATTTACTCATTTCAGGGGATTTCTTATTTATTTCTCTCCCCCTTTCCCCTATATATCACATACGCTCTCCTACGTGGAAAAGGGTTGGCATTGGAAAGTGAATCACGTAACTTTTAATCGGCAGTTAAGAGATTAATTATAAACCGTATAAATTACCAAAATAAGTGTAAATTTCCGTTTTTAATTATATATATGACAAGCCTATATAGGGTCACTGATAATTAATAAACGTGTTCTTAACTTAGTATTGTTAAATTAATTATAAAATACATTCTGTGGCACTAATACATTTATAAGTGTAATATATCTGTGAAAGTGTGTATTTTATTATGACAGAATGTATTTTGTTTTTTTACTTTTGGTAAATTAAATTTTTTTTAGATAATCAATTGTTTTTAACTTTCCAATAGGCTCGTGCCCCCCTCTTAGAGTTGTCAAGCCCCCCAAGGGGGGCGCGCCCCACAGTTTGAGAAACGCTGCCGGATATTTCAGAACAAAGCCTCGTTCCGAACCGTGTTTAAGACGAGCGAAAATTTTTTCTTCAATAATTTACCCGCATTTCAATTTCGTTTATAAACTGAATTGAAAAAAAAAAAGAAGTTCGATTAATTTTCAAACATGACATAACGAAGATAAAAATATTATCAAGTGAAGATAATGAATGGAATATTTTTCAATCAAACTGTGATGTAAAACACCATCGAAGGTAGTTTTATTTCTTGAAGCCTTATGTGAAGGTAACCCATTTTGTTTGCAATTAAGTTGGTAGAGTAACTTAAGTCATATTTTTTTAGAGTAATTACAAATGAGCAGGGTTAGTAATTCATATACGCCACGTGATCGTCGACATATGTTCTTTGCTCTAGAGCAGTGGTCTTCATCCTAAAATGTTTTTCTCTATATATACTACTTACTAGAATGTGAATATTCTATTGTTTACTATACTAGGGTTCCACGAAATAATTTTATACTCCTTAGTACAATGATTTTTTTATTGGAAAATACACCTTTTTTCATTTGTAAAGTGAAAAAACATCTATAATGAAGGAGAGGGAACAACTTATCGACATATCAACCGTTTCGAAGTTAAAATCTAAATTTCAGCAAGAACACCTCTTAAATTTTTGATTAAAAATTCATGAAAAACATAGGATTTCTCCCAAAGCTATGAACATTTTAATGTCATTCAGGACAATGTATTTAAGTGAAAAATATTTTTTAACATGAGGGGCTACAAAAACAAAATATAAAAACAAATTAAATGGAGAATATGAAATGTGACTGCAAATAATTCCAATAGACCTAGATGTCGACAGTTTGTGTAAAAAAAAATGCAAGTACATATCCCAATTACTAAACATAATGGATTTGTAAGTGACACTTAATCACAAATTAATATTATTAACGAGTAAATTATGTTAAATTTGCATTAAAATTTTTTAATTACAAATACAATATATTTTTAATTGTCTTTACATATGGTGCGTATAACATATGTCAGTGTTTCTCAAATTTCAATACTGCGGCCCAACATTCAATCATAACTTTCATTGCGCCCTCCTTTCAAACATTAACAATGTATTGAATTTAATAATAATATACTTTGACGCTAATCCTACTATACGACTTCAACCTGTCAAGTACCACCAGCGTATATAAACGTCTCCCTCAGCCAGTGCGCAATTGGCCTGGACTTATATATACGTCTTTCCGAAATACGATATTTTCTATGCACTACTATCCGTTAAATTATTTTGAAGGCTTTGGAATGCAGTAAAATGATTTTGACAGTGTTTGTAAAGGATTTACTTATTTCAGAGGATTTGCTTCTTTATTCCTTTTCTAACACTCCCTCCCCAATACACTACATACTGCGTATTAAACGGTCGCATTGGGGAGCAAATCGCACAATTTTTAAGGTATCCTACTACGTTCGGAACCGTTATTTTGCAAAAGCGCATAAATGGATAATTTTCATGATATTTAGTGTCACTTAGATTAGAATACATGTATACAATTGTTTTAAGGACATTTTGACAAAAAAAATTATTTAAATACAATA
>BMAV01016263.1:317246-330317 GCA_019973955.1 Trichonephila inaurata madagascariensis | reverse complement strand
TTTAAAATTTTTTAAGAACGTTTAAATAAAGCAATAAAAAAGCTCCAAAAAAACAAGTTAATAATAATAATAATAATAATAATAAAAAGGCAAAACTATTGCATTGATGACGCTTCAATACAACATAAAGCAATAATAAGCCGATAAAAAAGTTCTCGCTCCAACACCCAGTTTGCTGTCGGTACTTATAAGCATCACTAAGTTATTTAACTGAAAAATTAATTATATACACTGTTCACTTAAAATAAATAATCAAATCGTTTTATAAGATCTTCATTGACATACAAAAGAATAAGACATTTACCTTATGACATTAACTACTTTTTCGGGACAAAAATGATAATCTTCACAATCCGATCAAAATGCCAGAAGAAAAAGCAACATCTGCCATAAAACTCTTCGCCTTCATACTCATTACTATACTCATCATAGAATCCGTACTGCCATAAATCTTGGAAGAGTGGATTTCAAAGAATATTCCTGCTAAGTATCGTCAGAGTATTGATAAAAATGGTTATTCTATGTAGTTTTAAAGTGAGTGATACTTATATGTAACGTCGGTAGATAAAGGATTAAAATAAATCAATTCTTACTTAGGTCTACAAAAAAAAAAAAAAAAAAATTACTTTTGTTACTTTTTATTAAATAATTACAATTAATATAAATATGTATATACATATGACAGAATCACAATATTAAGTGGTACAACACATTTTAAATTAACATTAAAAACTTTTTAACCACATTAAATTTTTAATTACATTTTTAAATAAAAGCTAAATATAATAGGTAAGAATTTATCTTAAAACCAGTGTAAAAGAAATGTTGACGTCTAACTAGCGTATGATTATTCAGGTTAAGTTAAATCTTCCTCACAAATTTAACAAAAGCTGTTTTATCCAATATTGCGACCATATAGAGGAATAATAGGAACTGAAATGTATCTCTAAAATTAATTAATTAAATTTATCTAATGATTTAATATATATTTGAGAGAGAGAAAAAAACTAAAGTAACATCAAGTGTCATCCACTACAAGTAAAAAAAAATGCATTTGAACATGAGTGGATGAATAAAAAGTATTTATACATGATCGAAAATTTGAATAAGAAATAAATAAATATATATAGGGAGAGTGTGAACTAATAGTAGGAATTGAGAAAAATAGAATTTTGTTTCAAGCAAATATGTTTAGCTTGATAAAACTTTTCCATTTATTTTTTGCTTTAATGTTTCAAAAGAAAGAACAATGAAAATCACTTAACACGAAAGTGAGGTGACTGAAATATTTTTGCGTGTTAAAAGAATTTCGTATTAAAGAATGTTACAAAAAAAATAAAAAAAAAAGTCATACGCTCCAAGAAATTAAGTTTATTTTACATTTTATTTTCATAGATATGTTTATATGCATGAATTTAATAAAAACCATTCAAACATTTACGTAATTTACTCTTTTTTATAATTATTGTTGATTAAATAAAGTTATCAATCACAAAGTCCTTACAGACTTTCATTTTTGTCTTCTGTTTTCGAGTAACGGCCTTAAAAAGCTCCATCTTTATTTTAAGCAAAATATCAGTTTTTTTCACCCTGAACTCTACCATTGTTCTTGAAAAATAAAAAACTCTTCTAAAATGGAAAAAATAATGCGAACTAAACTCCCTGGTTTTTAACTCACACTGCGATGGACCCTTCATCAAATTTCAAAGCTGTTTGATGAGATTTTTTTTTGTGTAGCGTGTGTGGGGATGGTGGGTGAAAGTAGGTAAGATAAACAAAATTGGCTTATGTCATAGGCTATCCTGAGGGCATTTTAAAGCTAAGTTTGCCTCCTTTCTATGAAACATGGGAAAACCACCTCTTTCATTTCACACCCCACCACATAAAATAGAGCCTGCAAGTTTGGTGTTTTCTGTATTTCGTTCACTCCCAGAAAGGATATCTTTTCGTGTTAAGCGATATTTATTTCATGTTAAGAGAACAAGAATGCATGAAAATGCATAGCAGTTTGTCGGGACAGTTGTATTATTTCGCATTAACCAATATTTCGACTTAAGCGTTTTTACATTAAACGTATTTCACTGTATCAGGAAATCGCATTTTTTTTTACAGAATTTAAACTCTAATATGATGCATTTTTGACTCAAAATCAATAAATATCCCTCAACATTTTTCTTTATCTTTATTTAGCTTTCTCAGGGACCATTTGACGCATGCATATACTATACTGTTCGAATTAATTGGGACGAATGGGGAAAAAGGGATTTTTTTCTAAAATCATAACTTTTTACCATTGCATAACTTAAACAGACTGAAACATCTGTATATTAGAACAAAGTATGTCTTCCTTTAGCAGAAATGACCTTTTCAACCAGTCTTGACATTGCCTCCACTAGAGCAGCATACATGTTCTTGATTTCATCTCATTTTGGAAACATACTAGTATAGCTTTTTTTGTCATTTGCTCTGTTGTTGTGCGATTCATTTTAGAGAAAAGATTCTTGAGAATATGCCATCAGTTTTGAATAAGACTTAAATCTGGGGAATTTCTCCTAGATAATTGAACACTTTTATTTTATTTTCCGCATAAAAGTATGGATTAAATTCGAATTGTGCAAGGGTCTTAGTCATAATGAAATGTTTCTTTAAATGTTTCCATGTGGACAATCCTACTACATATTATTTCTATATATCTGACAGAATTCAGCATATATTTAAGAGGAACTAAGCTTCCAGGACCATTTGTTGTGAAAAAAACTCCAAACCTCTGTTTAGAAGGGTGTTTCACAATCTGTTGGATGTGGTTTGGTAACAAAGTTTCAACTTCACTTCATCTAATTACACTTGATTTATATCCTTGCACAAATAAATGTTTCATCACTCAGAATCACCTTCTTCCAGTCGTTAACAGTCCATGATCGGTATTTTTTGTCCCATGCTAAATGTTTTTTTCATCATTTTCTGAGTTAGAAATAGTTTTTTCTTCAGTTTTGTTGCCTTAAGGCCACCTTCCAGAAGCCTTTTCCGTGCACAGTTAAGGTACTCACTTCAACACCATTATCCAATAAATCCCTTCAAAAGTCTATGTTTGTCTAAGTTGGATTTATTTTGCTATTTTTATCAATTTTTGGAATAATTTTCCGCTTGCGCCTACATGTTTTTTTTTGGAGATTATGATTCAGAATTTTGAAATGTTCTTGAAACACTTAATTTCATCACACCAAGTGCTATAGTTATATCTCTCACAGTCATAGAAGCGTGTTCATTGATAGCGATTTATTTTAGAACGGTTCCTCAGAGTAATATCCATCTTTGAACAAGTAAAAGTAACACGTCTTATACAAATCATAAAATTGAAATTACAAGCTGCCCCACTGACAGGTTCTCAACTGAGCTCCCGATACATTAAAATGAATAAATTATAGTCAAAGTCGATCTGTCACTGTATCTAAAGGCAGATATAATGGGTTTGAGGAGGTTCAGGACATCATTAATAATCACATACCAACTCAAACAAGAAAAATATGTTTGTCCCAATTAGTTCGAACAGTATAGTATGCAGTGAACAACTTTAAGCTCACTTTCAGATAATATATTACAAAATAAGCTTTTATTAATGTATCATTTTCTGTTTCCAGGCGATGGGCCGAGTGTCAGAAGTTATTTGTCGCACTTGGCAAACAGCGGATAATATGAAGAAATCTCATGGACCGCTTCCAGAAGACAGGAGTGGCAACGATAACTTTCGAGTGAAGAGATACATCGCCAAATATACTATTAACCCTGCTATTGCTCAAGGCATATCACACATGGTTGGATCTATTGAAGTAATGTTCTTTATCCCTGCTTCTAGTACCAAACTTACAAAGAATACGGAAGGCAAAAATTTAAATCTTTAAAATTAATTAACGATTCTTAAAAGCTTAGTTCCATTGACCTACTGAAAAAAATTAGTAATTTTTTTTAAAACAATATTTGCCAATGATAAACAAATCCAGCAAAATTAAGTTAAAATATATTAGACTTTTATGCAGTATTTAACCCTTATAGGGTCATAGGGCTGCTAGAAGTAAATATTAGTATGGAACTTTTTATTGTTGTTTAAAAGTAAAATAAATAAAAATCATAAGAACAAGTAATGTAAAAAAAAAAAAAAAAATTAAAGTCATTTCCTACTTAGGTCAACAAAGAAAAATTTTATTTTAGTTACTTTTTATCAAGCAATTACTATTAATATAAATATGTATATACATATAACAGAATCACAATATTAAGTAGCAATTAATTTTTATTAATTATCATTAAAGTATCGTATTGTCCTCCAAAATAATCGTGTATATAAAATTTCAGTTCAATTGAATGCTTTAAAACGTGAGGAAAAAAAAAAAATTTTAAAATTTTGACCCAAATTGCTAAAAATGAAGCCAATGTTACTGTATCTGTAATTCTTTAAATAATAAGCTTCAGTCAATTAATTTTAATTAATTATAATTAAATTATCGTATCGTGTCACCCAAAGCAGCAAAATCTCAGCTCAAATGAGCGCAAAATGTGAGTAAAAAACCTTTTAAAGTTTTGACTCAAATCGCCAAAAGGGTCGCTAAGTTGCCCAAAAGGATGCCAACGTGGCTGTATCTGTAATTCTTTGAATAATTAGTTTTAATCAATTAATTTTTATGAATCATAATTAAATTACCGTATTGTCATCCAACATAATCGTGTGTATGGTATTTCAGCTCAAAATAGAGCGCTTTAAAATGTATTTTATTAACGATTGGAAATTTGAACAAGATATACGGAGATTGTGAACTAATAGTAGGACTTTAAAAAAATATGTAACAGTATGTAATGTTTGGGGGGGGGGGGGTTATGCGTGTTTTTAACCACGAAAAACATTTGTGTTCATTTGTTCAAATATACTTTATTATTGCACAAAATTATACTTACCAAATAACAAAACATGGGAAAAAATACATTAATATATTAATACATGGCAATAAAGTGAGGTACGTAATAAGAATAAGAAAACAGCCCGAAAATATTTTATCAATGGCATCCATTGATTTGACAGTATTTTTCCTGAGCTTTCCCATACATTCTATTTTTTGATATTCTATATAAAAAATTGCTAATAAGGTTAAAATTAAGTATGATAATAACCAATTTTAAAATGAGGAAGAAGGTTTCAATTGAACGCAATAGATATATACATATATATTAGTTGTAAACTAAAAAAAAAATTGTAATTTTGTGAGATATTTAGCAGAGTTATGATTATATCCTTATAAAAATAAAAATTAAGTTTTTAGTGCAATATAATGCTTCAGTTTTCAAATTTATTAAGTTTTGGGGTAAAAATAATATTTTACTAATAAAACAGAAGAATAATCTGCGCTATAAATTAAATGAAAAAGTTTTATGTGCAAAAAGCAAAGAACATGAAAGGGATATTAAAATAAGTTTTTATAGCGTTACACATGTTTTTTCTTCCATATACCTTAAAACACTAATTATCTGCGTCATTTTTAAGATTTTAAAACTATAAATAAATAAAAAAAAATCGTAAGAGATTATTGTGATAAAGTATATTGGAAGAGCTAAAATATACTTAAGATAAATATTTAAAAAATAGAAGATGTCTCAGAATGCCTATTATAAAATTTTGTTATTACTTTATGAAAGGGGTTGCCTGTTATTTATATATATAAATACCAAGACTGTAAAATTATAAATATGAAAATCACACAAATCATAACTTATTTAGTTAGAGCTAAATAAAAAAATTAATTACGAGAAATATGAAACATACATATACATAATTTTTCAAGTAATATAAATATGCTTTTAATTGTGTTAACTATCTACATAAATGAATAAATAATTCTTTCACGTTTTCTTCATAAATAGCCTTGTAACAAAAATATGAAAACAAAGAAAACCGTATTAAAGTTTGATAAAAATTTTAATATTTAATAATTTATTAATACATAAAAAATAACTCTTTGCTCAGTTCATAAATAAATATTTAGCTTGTCTTTAATACATTCTTTTGATGCTAAACATTAGAAGGTATGCTGTTTTCTTTTCCTTTAAAAATGTTAATAGAATCATTGTTTTTTTGTCTTCTTTAGAATTCTTAATTTTTTGATAATTACTTAAAAGAATTTTTTTTTATCTCTCGATGAAATGAAACAGCATTCTTTGTATTTTTTAATGAATAAAAGCACAAAACAAAAATATTCAAGGTAATAATTATGCAGAATGAATATTTTGAGATTTAAAATATTCAAATACGTAGGCTCTTAAATATTTAATTAATAATATATTATTCATTTTTAAATAATTTATTATACGGTTATTTTAAGAATAAAATGTTATTTCTTATTCATACTTAAATAATCTCCTTTTCGGAAAGATTAAATAACATATTTTTTTTCCTGATTCTGTAAGAATAACAAATTAATTGAATAAAATATGAATTATTCTTTTAGAAGTTATTTTTGAATATATTTATGTAATTAGTTTTCAGTTTTTAAATGTATTGCTGATGAAATGATTTTGTCTTTTAAAACGCATTTATATTGTAACCATTAAGAGACTCCAGAGACTTATATTTTGACTAACTTTTTTATTTTGGCTTTTAAATTGTGCTTCAGTAAACGCGTTAATGGGTATTGAAATGGGCTAAATTCATGTGACGTCATAGCCAGGTGATAATAACTACCACGTGTTTCTAGCCAATCAGTTCCAAAACTCATGTGACGTCACAGTTACACAATAAAAGCAATCATGTATATTTCCAGCTAATCAGTTGATGCACTTCGTTGTTACCAGTTTTTGCTCTTTGAGGAAACTTTCTCGTACACCTGCGTTTCTCAAACTGTGGGGCGTGCCCCCCTTGGGGGCGTGACGACTCTACGAGGGAGGCGCGAGCCTATTGAAAAGTCAAAAACAAAGGATTATTTAAAAAAATTATTAATTTACTGAAAGTAAAAAAAAAATATATTCTGACATAATAAAAAATTAAATATACACTTACACTGATATATTACACTTATAAATGTATCAGTGCTACACAATGTATTTTATAATTAATGTAACAATACTAAGTTAAGAACAAGTTTAATAATTAACAGTGACCCCATGGGATTGTCATAATTATTCATTTAATTAAATACAAAAATTCACACTTATATTTAAAATTTGTATGGCTTATAATTAATGAACTACCGATTTAAATTTACGAGATTTGTTTTCCCCGTAGGGACGCGTATGTGGTGCATTGGGGGTGGGTAAATAATCTGAAATAAGTAAATCCTTCACAAACATTTTTGTGGTCGCGTAGTCTAGTGGACATGGTGATGGACTCGCAGGCAGGTGTATCATGAGTTCGAGCCCTAGTACCTAGTGAAGACTCACTGTACAGAGGGGATAATGCACGTTTAACCTGTCATGGTTCAATGCTCTCCCTTTTTGGAGTGGCGTAGAAGTTTGGAGAGTGGATTTCCAGCTCAAATGTCGTTGAAAGCTAGAACCTGGGACCTGTGGTTCCTTAACCGAGTAACTTAATCACTATACCAAGATAATTACTTTATACGGAGGCTGTTAATGACTTATATAGATACCACCGCGACACACTCCCCTGCCAGTGAGTCGGCGAATAGGTGAACGAACATTATAGTTATGGCGAGCGTGTGAGTTTTTGTTGTTGCGTCATTTGTGTTTGACGGTTTTGCTGTGCTGCGTCATGCGATCTGACGGCTTTTGGTTGCTCTGGCGGCAGATAAAGGGCACCACGTCTGCTCCATGGATTTTGCGTTGTTTCAAAGTTCAGCCAGGGTCACCAAAGAAGTCTAGAGCCTGATACCTTCGAATCTGTAAACCAAGTAACTTAACCACGATACCAAGATAATCACTTTAGTACGGAGGCTGTTACTGACTTATGTAGCTACCACAGCCACATTGTCCTGTCACTTGACCGAGGTTCAAAATTAGGATGTGAATCGACAATAGCCCTCGTGATGCTTTATAATGCGACGTCCATTTACACTCACTCTCTCATTCCCACCTTTTCGTTTTGGGAACAAATGATCATTGCGTATGAATATGGATATACCCTAGTGCACGGCACGATTCCACCCTACTTATTGAGAACTACAGTTTCCCCAATGGTCGAAACCTATTATAGACACTCCTCTCTGTTTTTCTTTGAAGTAGGACATTAATGATGCAGTGACATATGGGTGACATTCTACGGCCCCATATGCTTCCCTTCCTGGTTGGTATTCTCAATGCAATTTGCCAGCAGAATAATGCTTGTCCACACACGACTCAGGATGCTTAGAGCTTCCAAGTCAAATTCAGACTCTTCAATGAGCTGCCTGCTTCCCAGACATGAATCCTGTTGAGCATATTTGATATCAGCTGAAACGTCAAATGCTGCCCTGCCATACTATTTTTACGAATTTTGTGTCAAATAGTGTAAATAATTTGTATTTGGATGTGTAATGCCTTTATTTTACTCTAAATTATATTTAATTTACGTTAAAAGTGTAATATTCACAAGCAAATGCCGTCTCTTACGTTATAATGGTGATTCAGTGGGAACTTGGCGAAATCTTGGCGATAGAGCCAAGTTGGCGTCATTTTTGGTGACCAAGTTGGCTACTTAGTGATCATGTTGGCGACCATTTTTGACGAGTTCGGAACTCTCTGGATTCTTCTAGAAATTAGTAGAGAAATACACTAATTTCAAGACCTATGACGCAAGCGGGTCTTTCTCGAATTATCCGCGAGGGATATAAATAGAGAAAGAGCTCGTCAAAAATCAGTCAGTCTGGTTTTGACTAGCGATCAGTTAGTATTGCTATGATTGTTGAAGGGATTAGTGATTACTTCGGCTGTTGAACGAGTGATTGCTTGTGAATGATCTTTTATATAAGTGTATTTTAGACACCGATAATTGTGTATAGTGCTATTGAAGGTGTGAAGAACTTCTGAGATTTATTCTGCGAATATTGTTGCTGAATCCTGTATTTCAAGGATTGGATTTTCGACAATAAACTCTGATCGCTCAAATCACAATTCAAATAATTCTCACTGCCTTGTTTTTTGCGAATGAATGGCATAAAATACTCGAACCCCGGATCTACGTAACTCTATGTATAATTTCGTGAAGACTTTTCAAGGTTTGTAAGCCTATTTGTTCCAAGTCATCAGACGTCTACTCAATTTAATGCAGGATTGTGTTACATTATGTACACTACGAGGCAATTGAATGCGATGTCGAAATTTTTTTGGATATTTTCCATTGTAACTGTGTATAACTATCTTTTTTTTGGATGAAATATATCTGTCGAGTTGAGTTGAGTTGAGTTGAGTTTGGTGTTTTATGGCGCAAGAGCCAGTTTTGGCTATACTGCGCCAAACATTCATAGGTCTGTGGTCTGGACGGGAAAAGAAGAAAAGGAGAAATTGGATGACGAGATGGAGGGTCGAAAATAGAGAAGAATCACTGGGGTACCCCGGGGTCGTGACACCCGTGTTTACCAAAGATAGTAAACCCCTTGGGAAAAGGAAAAGATCAATAGGGTACCTCGGGATTCTTACAAAATTTAATTCTTATCTTAATAATTTGTACGGTTCATAATTAAAGACGCATTGTTGCAGCATCAAAATGCATTGTTATTGCATTCAATCAGTGGGGCACAGAGGAATTTTTCAAACGGAAGAGGGGATCCAGGGTCGAAAGTCCATTATTCTCCTATCAAACCTACATACACAGATACGTCGCTAAATATAATTTTTTGATTTTGTCGATTGTCAGGAACGAAAAACAGTAAAAAATAAATTACTGAATAAATAATTAGCATTAATTAAAAAAATTGATCTTTAATAACAAATACTTAATTAAATATTACTTACTATATACATATAATTATAATCAATCGAAAAAAACCAAGCGTGAGGGAGTTCCGAACTCTGGGACCTCCCTCCCCCCTTGTATGCGCCACTGCATTCAATACATTGTTATTGTATGAGGAGGGCGCGATAATGACTGAAAATTGGGTCACAACTATTGAAAGTCTGAGAAGCACTGCTTTAGTTGTATTATTTATTTCATTTAAATCCATTGCTTCTTTTTTAATACTCTAATTCCTTTATCTGTGAGTGTAGTATTCCACAGTAAGAATTTTCGCAATAATGGTAAGTAAAAATATTAATTTTTATATTTTGTGGAGATGTAAATACTGTTAATTTTACTATGACAAATATACCATAATAAATTATTATTAGAAACAAAATTTTAGGTTGGGAAAATGGCTGATCTCGTGTTATGGAATCCAGCATTTTTTGGTATCAAACCAGATATGATTATCAAGGGTGGAAGTATAGCATGGTCTGAAATGGGTATGTGTATTATTTTGATGTGAGCATTCAACATTAAACATATATGACTACGTAATATTTTCATAAACTTAGATAGTACGCCTATTCATATGACAAAACTGGTTTCAATGCTAATGGCTCAAAAGAACTATATATATATATGTAAATTGTTTAATTAACACTTAATTAATATTAATTTCTAAGATATAATTTTTCAAAATAAGTCAGAATTTTCTTCATATATCTGATTTTTCATCTTTAAGGTATCCGATTACGTTCGGAACCGTGATTTTGCGAAAGTGTGTAAATGGATAATATTTATGATATTTAGTGTCGCTCAGATTAGAAAATGTACATAAAATTGTTTTAAGAATAGTATTACAATAAAAAATTATTTAAGTACAATATTTTGACAAAAAATGAACATAGAATGACCACTTTTCAAAATATTCTTTTGAGAAAAATGCTTCTATTATAACAATATTTTGCCTGTATATAGCTCAGACCTCTCTACAGAGGCCCAACTAGAATTTTTGAAATATATAACTTAGAAGAGGGTTTAACCATGTTTTACGACAACAGAGAGAGGAATTTTAAGAAAAAAACGCCGATAATTATATATATATTTCAATTGGTTGTAACTCAGAAAATAATGTGAATTTTTCAAAAATCACAATTGAGCCTCTATACAAATATGTGAGCTATTTACAGGCAAAATATTATTATAATAGAAGCATTTTTCACAAAAGGAGAACATTTTGAAAAAAGGTTATTCTAAGTTATTTTTTTGCTGAAAAATTGTATTTAAGTGATTTTTTTTGTCAAAATGTCCCTATATAGAACAATTTTATACATGTATTCTAATCTAAGTGACACTAAATATCATGAAAATTATCCATTTATGCGCTTTTTTAAAATCACGGTTCCGAACGCAGTCGGATACTTTAAAAAAACTTAAATTTCAAATTTCATAAAAATATGCTTAAAAATGTAGGAATTACGGGGATGTAAATAATTAGTAATGTTAAATGGATGTTTAAAGAATTTGAAGAAAATTTCTTTTTCTGCTCAACGTTTTTGAAACCCACTTTCCCCAAATGATATATATATTTTTTAATCCTGAAAGCACAAAAATTGGAGAAAAGTTGTTTTACTTTGAAAACAGGAATCATTGAATACAATAATGAAAAATAGAACTGTAAATGCTAAAATTTTTATGTATTTTAAATGTTCCGCGTCATAATACTCTGATTAAAAATTCCCAACGACTCCCTCTAATAGTATAAGATATTGAAAAATAGTTAAGGAATTTTCAGTTTTGAAATATCGATTGAAATAAAAATATCGGTGTTCTTAAGGGACCGTATACTAGTGTATAAAGTTAAGTTATCAATCCATTCATCACTCTGTGTATAAAAAAACTTGAATGTATTTAAATTGTTTGCGTAAAATAATTCTAGTGCGTAATCGTCTATAACATTTTTTTTTATAAAATCCCTGGCACTAATGATTAAATTTGAATAAAAATTTAGAACAAGTCTATTTATATAATTTTCTACCTAATTCTGTAAAAAATTGGACTCAGCAGTGAGAAAAAATTCTGTTTTCGAAATTAATTATGTTTTTTTTAAAAATTTCTAATGGGCTGCGAGTTGGTGTTCTACCAATGCAGATCTAGAACCTTCCCCGGGAGCTAGTATATCTTTTTAGTGCGGTATCATATTGGTGGATACCAATCGCTGCAGATAAGTTTGACGCCCAGTTTCCTCTACAGAGGGAGGCACATGAGCTCTGACAATACGACCCTGTTCTAGGACTTCATTTTGTCAAAAGCACTTCCAAGCCAAACTGACACTCTATGTATCTTTTACATGCCGTATAATCATACCACATGACCGCTGAGGATTTTTTGCATTATGAAAATCCACCGACTTTGATCGGGCTTGAACCCGCAACCTTAAGGGCAGAAGGCCAGCTATAAACCTAACACACCACCCTGCCGGCATCAACTATGTTAACTGTCAAAATTTAGTCAATAAACAAAATATTATTTAATTCCTATTGAGCTATTAATAATGATATCAACTTTATTCAGCTGCGATGAAAAAGGCGAAAAAGTTATCCTGTGTCTCTTTTTTTTATATATATATCTGTGCTCTATGAATTAAGAATAAAAAATTATTTCTTTATTGAATTAACCAAATTTTAACTATAACTCCTGAATAATTCTAATCCGATCAGTTGTCAACTTTAAGAATCTTGAAGTGAAGCGGTTTATGCACCACCTACTGTTATGTATTTGTGTCTAGTCTAAAGCAACGATTCAAGTACTTTCTTTATCGACATACTTCTTCGTCATAATTTCTTCATGGCATATCAAATGGTCATGACTAAAATGTTTGACATTTTTTCCCAATATTGTTACCAAACGGTGGTCTTCAGTTTTGTTTAGAAGGCTTATATTCTCGATTAAAACAGCCCGTACTCAAAAAGACTATCATCTGATTTAGTTACAATTGATTGATCTACCATCTATGACTGGGAAATCTTAAGAAGTCTCAGGATTCTTAAGAGATCTCCGTGCACTCGATAAAACATCCTTCTTCAAACCAATGTAACTTAGCAATAAAACAAAGCAATAACTTGAAATTTTTACCACATGATAATCATATATACTAACAA
>BMAV01016263.1:299139-311662 GCA_019973955.1 Trichonephila inaurata madagascariensis | reverse complement strand
TTCAATTCAAATTTTCGTCGGATGCTAAATATTGCCGTGATTTTTTTTGAGGATACCAGTGCCAAATTGATTCGCTGTTACAACTGGAGATACCAACAGGGTAGTCTTAAAACTTCTTGAGGCTCTGGGCTCCATGCAAAAGTAGGCTCTACATACGACCCTTTAAGCAGACAGTACGTAGCATATGTAGTCAAATACTCGTACAAATGGCAACCCGTAACAAGTAAATGTACGTGACTCACTACAGCACAAGCAACTCGACCAGTTGCCGTCTTTCGACTAAAGAAATAATGATTGTACAGTCATGACATATTAATGCCTCTTGGAACTGTTGCCAGTTGGCATATAGTTGGAAATTCTCAGTTTTTCGGTGTATATTTACAGGAATAACATTTGAAGATTGAAATTTATAGGATTATGATCTCTCTCCCCTCTCTCTTATTTAGGGGCAAAGTCAAGAATGAGATGAGGCTTTTACCCGACGTTGAGGCCCCTAGGGCAGAGTTGGCCCTTGCCAAAAATGTCCCTAGATCCCAACAATATTTTTGGGTTAATGCAGGCATTTTTGAAAATTTTGAAAATTTTAGGAAAATATTTTAAAGGAAATTAATCCTTTTTTGTAGTCATTTTTTTTCAAAAGATATAGAGTGCACGCGTAAAACTTTTAGCTTTCCATACTAACGTGACGTATTATCTTTCATAAAATCTGTATATAAGCTTGTATACATAAATGTATACAAGCGTAACCTGAAATATATATACAATTATATAACAATTAATTTTATTATTTAAATTGCTGAAAAAGTGTTTTAAGTTTTACATACCATTTATCGTTACAGGTATGCCCAATGCTTCCATTCCAACTGTACAACCAGTGAAGTATAGAAAAATGTTTGGATCATATGGAAATGCATCTAAGAAAAATTCTTGCATATTTGTTTCAAAGGTATAGAATAAATTTTAGTGTAATTTTTAAAGATGAACAGGTGAATATGACGAAGAAAAAGATACAGATTGAGAGATATTTTTTCCTTGGTTATATATATATATATAACAGGTTGGAGAAAAAGAAATACATTATTTTTTCGGTAAATGATTGTAGTGTCGATATCTCGTGAAGTACCGATCAAACAATTTCAAATTTACGCTCGTTGTCAAGGTGACATTTCACACTAAAAAAATTATGTTGCTGTTTTTTGTTTGGTCCATTCAGTTGTGAGTTACAGGGTGTTAAAAAGGGAAGTCAACAAAGAGAAAATTCGGTACATTTTACAATTTTTCTTTGATAAAGGAAAAAATGCAAGCCAGGAGGTTGAAATTGTGAATGGTGTTTATGGCGCTGATACTGTAACAGCTAATTGCGTACAATTTTGGTTTCGTTGATTCCGTTCAGACATTTTTGATGTTAAAGTTTCCCCTCGTCCGTCATCGAAAATGTCGATAAAATCACAGAAATAATCGAAGGTGACCGGCATGTTAATAGTCGTAGCATCGCGCAGGAGCTAAAGATAGACCATAAAACAGGTTTAAGCCATTTGAGCAAAACTGGATTCAAAAAGAATCTCGATGTTTGGATGCCACACCAAAAAACAGGATGGATCGAATTTCCATCTGTGAAACTCTGGCCAAACGGAATGAAGACCCATTTCTTAAATGGATGGTGACTGGGAATGAGAAATGGGTCACACACGGGAATATTGTGCGAAAACGATCGTGGTCAAAGTGCGGCGAAGCAGCTCAAATGGTGGCCAAACCAGGACTTACAGCCAAGAAGGTTCTACTGTGTATTGGTGGCACTGGAAAGGAATAATTTATTATGAGTTGCTTCCGTATGGCCAAACACTAAATTCACATCTCTACTGTGAACAACAGGACTGTTTGAAGCTAGAGGTTAAACAGAAACGACCATAATTGGTCGGCAGAAGAGGTGTTGTGTTCCATCAGGACAACGCCAGGCCACACACGTCTGTAGTGAATCGCCAGAAACGGGGAGCTTGGTTGGAAAGTTTTAATGCATCCACCATATAGTCCAAACCTGGCACCAAGCGATTACCCCCTTTTCCTTGCATTGAAAAACTTCCTGAGTGATAACAATTTGGGATCAAGAGAAAACTGTTAAAATCGATTACTAGAGTTTTTCACCAATAAGGACCGAGACTTCTATGAGAGAGGCATTATGAAGCTACCTTTAAAATGGCAACAAATTATACGACAAAATGGTGCATATTTGACCCAAATCGGACAATCCGAAACATGTTAAATAAAGTCTTGAATTTCATGCAAAAATAATGGATTTCTTTTTCCCCAGCCTTATATAAAATAGATTTTTATAAAACTTTTAATAAGCATACAGTAAGAAGAAATATTTTTAAACACCGTAAAATCTTGTTAATTCCTTTCCTTCAAAATTAAGTCCCCCTTTTGATTTTTCCTTTTTCTCCTTATTTTCATATATTTTTGTTTCTGTATTATTTCATTAAATATATTAAATATAGCATGCATATTCAGCTTTTCTTTTAATTTCCACAAGCATCCTTTTAAATTTATAAATTTTCAACTTAAATAGGAGTAAGAGTTGAAAATTTCAGAGTGAGAGCTCTATTAAGGTGCATGTGGGTTATTGGCGATGGGCCGCATAGTTTCCAACCTTGGTCAAGTAACGAGCACGACATCTGAGCTGGTATTCTCCTCTCCTAAAACCATCACCACATCAACAAGAGAATGTTTGAGCCTCGACAAATTTTATGTGCCGCGGCCCCCTCTAAACGGTGGGTCTTAAGTGGCGCTAGGAACAAATTTACGACATATCATATCAAACATATCATAAGTTGTTTATAAAGAAAAATAGAATTTATTTGATTTATATAATATACATTTCATGAGAAATATAATTGCTAATAAAAGCTATAATAATAGGCTTTTGTACAAAACTAAATTATTTAACTATATGTGGAGTGAATGAATATTAACGTCGCACTGTTCAGCTGCTCGAGTGCTTTTGGGGATGGTCCTCGTAATTTTGAACACTAGTCAAGTGACGAGGATGACTCCTGAGCTAGCAACCCTCTCCCTTAACTACTACACCACACCAATGGGAGGACGTTTGAGCTCTTGATAGATTTAACGTGCATCGCTCCCTTACTCGGCGGGTCTTCAGCGGTACTAGGCTCAATATCATGAGACGCCCGCCGGCCACAACTCCTTTACCTTTACCACAAGGCTACTGCGGTCACTTAATCATTGCGGAAAGTATAAGCAATTATTGATAAAAAATAGAAAATTAAAATATAAGAAGTTTATGTCTTGAATTCGGTTCTAAAGTAGAAATTGATCCTTATACAATAAAAGCTATTATTTACATATTCGTAGTTAAAATAGCTATTTATTCGTAATTCTAGCGTTTCTGGAGTGAAATTTAAGACTGTGCATTTTCATTATTTAAATATAAAGTTAATTAGTATTTATAATAATTTTTCATATATCCAAAAAATAAGTACTTTAAAAAATAATACATAATGCGTAATCACCTGAAAAAAATACTGATTGGGAAAAATAAATGATCATAAATTGCTTAGATTTTTTACTCTACCTTTTTTTTTACTAAAAATATTTATCAGATTTCCTTTTCCTAAATATTTATCAAAAATGTGAAGAATTGTAAATAACTGATCTGGAAAATTTTATCATAAAATCTTACGCCGTTTTAGTTTTCGTTTTCTGTCTTGTACCAGGTTTTATGTCGAAGATGTTTACAAAGAAGAAACACAATTCTTAATGTAAAATATCTTATCATCTCTTTTCTTTTTTTTTACAGATATCTTGATTTCCACGATTATATCATGACAACCCCGTAAGGGATTTAGAATAACACGTATTTATAAAACAGACGGAATGCGAGGAAAATAAATCGCGGAAAGATTTAGAAAGGGTGAACCTTTTATGGCATCATGCAAATTTTCGAGTAGCGAAAGAGATTTCTTTTCGATATTTGTATACCGAAATCCAATAAACAAAATCAATGCTGTTTTAAATTTAAATGTAAATACAGAGCTTCCTTTCAGAGTTGTTATTCATCCGATTTTTCACTAGAAAATGCTGTTGCTTTCAGTGTTTGCTTCTTTATCACTGCATTTCTACAGTCGATATAAAAACGCGTCGACTTCTTTTACGCCGATCTCTTCAATTGCTCGAGTTTTATTTTTGGACTCATGTTTCTTCTGGTGAATAAGTAAACTTTTTTTATACTTATTTTTTTACACCAGGCAAAAAGTCTTTAAGAAAAAGAGGGAACAAACATCAATAGTGAACAATTCATTCGTGTGTATTCTGCCAGAAACTTGTGCATATCATGAATAACAAAAACAGTTTTATATCCTGATTCTAAACTCCCTTCGAATTTGAGCTCAGAAATATTATTCCATGAATTGAAATCAATTCAAAGATATTTTTAACGGTATTTTAAGCAGGCCCTTAAATTTCAGGAAGAGCATACATTTGAATGATTTGGCGTACTTAAAATATAACAGCTGTAATGGCATCTTAAATGTGTAATTTAGTTGTAATGTGAAGAAATTTATTGATGGTTAGTTGTTGCTCATAGTTGGTTCTTTTGTTTATTTAAAAATATTTAATCAAATTAATCGGGAATTAAAATTTTAGAGTTTTATTATTGTGAAGGCAATTGTGTCAGCGCATTTATATTGAAACATGCCCCGTGGTTTTTTTTTCAGCAGTAGTGCTCTTTTTGAGGGAAGATTGGGTTTTACAGGCATTCGTTTCTCAAAATGAACTTGAAAAATAACATTATGGCAGCCATATGTGATCAGGATTACCAGATTATCGACTTTATCGCCAAGGTGACAAAATTTGGCTAAAAATACAATATCCCCAAGGGACCATCGAGAAGGCTCTTGGATTGATTCATCTCAAAAATTTCCATGAAGCTATATAAATGACATTTTAAAGAAAGGGCGAGTCAGCTCAGTCGAGATCAGAATCTGTTTGCGCGTTTACTGCGATAAGAAAAAGAGGGACTTCATCTCTTTGAATGTTTCTGCCAGTAGCATTATTCAAGAGAGCAGTTTCTGGAAAGAGTACGATTTGCCCTCATGTAAATAATCTGTTTTATATATATATATATATATTTGAATATACAAATCGATTTGTCTTCGTATAGCCATCTGTTAGTTCTTATCCATTAAAAAAGTTATTATACAAATAATTGGAGACTTCGGCTAATTTTCTCCCACGCAAATTCGTAACGCATGTCAGTAAATGCTGTTTATCTCATAAATCTGATATTTTTTATACATTCTGTGATGAATCGGATTTTATTTGTGTGAAAATATAAGTAAGTTAAACTAAACTGAGTAGAGCAACATCTCTTGACGGCCAAGGCCCACTGTGCCCATCTCACTTTTTGAGACCTTTTCACTGAGGTGCATGAGCAGATGTTCTGGTCAAGTAGTCAATCTCACGTGAAACTCCCAGTGTTTAGTTCCCAAGCAAGCTTGGTGCTCAGTTATCGATCTACTGAAGGGATGAAAGGCTGAATCGACCTTGCCCAGCTTGGGTTTGAAACCCATGCCTGTGGAAGTGCGAACATCTATTACTCAGTCACTGGACTTATAAATATAAGCGCAAACGATAAATTTGGTAACGTGCATACGGTCAACGCTGCAGATGGGTTGTCAAATTTTATTCACCAAAGCAGAGTTCTAAGGTCTTATTGATCGGATAAATGGAAGGGGATTTTCTGTCTATGATCAGTTCCCTCTTGATCTGTTTGGTGATTGGCTTACAGGCCGCTCAATAGAAGAAATAATTCATACAACCTTTCGTGCTGTGGGCCTCCTGTTGCTTAATGAGATACTATGGTAACATTGCTATTGTTCGACTCAAACAATGTTGCATGCTTTTTTTCCTTATTGTTAATTGTAATTGAGTGAGACAATTTTTTTAAAAAAAACGAGTGAAACATTAAGAAATTATATGATAACAATAAAATGAATATTGATTCAGAAAATGAAATGCTTCAAAACATGTAGACAAAAGCAAAATATTGAAATATTATGTTTCACGCATGTTTTGAATACGATTACTATTTCTGCTCATTTGAGGAAATATCATGTATTTTTTTCATCACTCACTTTTGTTTTATTTGTCATTTCATTATTCAAAACAGAATCCAGCACCATAGTTACTGGGTATTTGTATAGTTAAGCTTTAGGTTTTTTATGTTCAAGATCCATGAGTGATTATTGATAATAAAGATAAAATATATAAAAAAAATAAAAAATTATTTTTATTATTTAGCATTTTTGTAACATTAGTTTTATAATAATATTTTACGTAACCTTTTATCACATAAGAACACGTAAAATGGCATCATAAATGTAATGTAACAAATGCATATATTTATATGGATTTGATACATTAAGATATTATTAATTAAATGGATCACGTATCAAAATACCAAATTCTTGGTTAATGGTATAGCATTGAACAAGCACTGATAATTAATGTCCTAAAGGTCTTTTAAAATATGAAATCTTTTAAACCATTCATATTTTTAAGACTTTAAAAAAATTTAAACCTTTTTTACAGGACTATTTTTATAAATTTCTGATTTGTAAGAAAAATCATATTTCTTTAACAGCTCGAGTTAAGAACGTTATTTAATTGTAGTATTCTGTTTTGATGTTATATGAATACGCTCGAAATCTATATATAATTCAATTTTTACAATTCGATTAGTGTTTACCATAGAAATGGATCAATACAACATCACGTACAAAGTTAATTTTACGTAGATGTGATATCACACATATGTTAATGCACCCGATTTTGTGATTAGATACAAATCTTACAAAAATTCATTTTAATTGCTTCCACTCTTGGTGAAAGCAATTAAAATGAAAATGGATTTATAAGTAACGACAGCTGTGCAAGAATCTTGAATATAACTTACATAGTAACTATATTAGAAAACTTTTCCAGACTTGAAGTGCATATATGTAACATTATTTGAATGAGGCATTATTAAGTTTAAAATAATTTTGTATGAGACATTTTAAAATAACAAATGATGTAAACTTGTATTCCGGTTCAAAACTGAACCACCAAGATGTCTACAGAGTCAAAACATAGAATAGAGTCTGCTGATTTCAAAAATAAATATTTTGTCTCTCTTTGATGCTTTTTAAATCATTTTTTGTGAAGTATTATATTAATGAACAACTCTGCCATATTTCTATCATCATTAATCTCGTGTTGCTACAGTTAGAATCTAATTTCTTTCATATGTTACCGAAATGCGATTTGAATGAAAAATAAAACAGTCATCTTCCTTTAAAAGTACTCAGTAATAATACTCATAGAATTATTATTTTTAGAGGAAATGAAAAAAATTTTTTTCTGAAATATTTTTCCCTCTCATGGCATGCAATGAGGGTTCTTGAACAAAATTTTCATTAAATTAGAAGGGGTACCCCTGTCCATCACCCTCCATTGTACAAATTATACACCTTTTCATACTCACTATTCAAATTGCAAAACTGTAATTTACATGCATTGTGCAGTTATATTTTTTTCAATCTATTGTAAACCGGAAAACAAATAATAAAAATTTCAAGTCTTCATCTTTTCATTTTAATTTGTGTACTTCAATTTAGTGCCTCTTCAAAAACAATGTTTCTATATTTTATGATAAAATTGTAATCTTTGATAGAGAAACGTCGTCCCTTATATTATAATGGAGTTCCAATGGAAACTTGGCAATATACTACCGATGTAGCCAAGTGGGAATCATTTTTACTGACCAAATTTGGCAAATCGGAGTCATGCTAGGGACCATTTTTTTGAGACATTTCGACCATATGGATGCTTCTGGAAATTATTGGAGTAATCTATAACATCATGATCTAGTAAGGGGATTTTTCGAGAAAGCACTGGAAAGTAGTGGTGTGTGTAGAGGGAAGTCCTAGGCAAATCATTCTTGGCGCTCCTCTTTAGTTAAATTCAACTTTTTACAACCCCCATTTTTCCTAAACTTACTTTATGTACAGATAAATTTATTTCAGAATCATTAAAACTTTTTGGAAGTGATAGCTTCTTTAGGCGCGTTTTGTTGGAGAGTGAACTTGAATGATGCGTTTTAAAAAGCCACACATTGTTACGCTCGGGTTTGTAACGCTCGTAACAATGGTAACAATAATACTGAATCATTTGGGTTTGATGAGTCATGTATCGGAGGAATTTGTGCAGGGAAGTGTAGAGCACAGAAAATGGACAAATAATTCTAATGGTTACTATTTATATTTCACCAAATCAAAGTGTAGAGAAAATTATCGAATTCATTAACAAAAATTTAATTGCCTACACTGTGAAGCCGGATCAACTCTTCTGAACAAATTGCCTATTATTTTAAGTGAAGATTTAAATGTAGATTTTTCAAAAGATAAATCAAAGTCTTTAGTAGATTTTTTAAAATCAAAATTCAATTTAATTATGTCAAATGATACAAATGAAAGCAAGACAAAATACGGAACAACATTTGTCGGAGTTTTTTTAGATATTTAAATAGTTTTGAATCCAAAGTATTTATAACCAATTTCAGCTACAATAAACCTATTGTTTACTTCTTAAGAATACAATTAATTCACAAATATGATTGTATATTTCGCAAAAAATATTACTTTATGAGTACAACATATGAATAAATAATTTTATATGACAATACTAACATCCCCTTGTTTTTTATTCTCAAAACTCTCTCTCTCTAATCCCTATAATAACATTACAAAATTTGAAGTTATCACTTCTATCGATATATTCATACACATGCAATTTCATTTTCTTCGAAGATATTTATGACCTATTATTCTCCAGTTCACTAATGCATGTCAAGATTAATCAAATGCAAAATTTCATCAGACAAAGTGAACTTGAATCACTTTGTCTCATGAACAAGTGACATTAAGAGTTTAAATATAATGAATAACATGTATAATTATATCTATTAAGGTATTCACCAGTACATCATTAATATTATTATAGTTCTGTTGGATAAAGAGTTTCATAAATCATATGTAATTAGGAACTTTCTCCAAACTCAAACCCACTTAATACTTTTTGATAATTAAAAGAGGCTTATTTTCTCTCCGCACTCTTAATATTGTGTTTTTACATCGATTGCATTTTAACTGATCCTGAGAGAGTTCTTTCGATGGTCGTAATTAATTAAAATTTCTTAAGGTTTTTTTATTCAACTCATAAAGATTTTTGCTTACTCTCTCTTTCCCTTATCTACTTTCTTCCAAAACATAAGCAAAAAATTGATCTTTTTACCGTGAACGGGGTTCGAGGATTTTATGCAAACCAGTCACAAAGAAAAAGACGGTTTTTTAAGAGCGATGCGAATTTATTGTGTTTAAAATGCACGTATGTAAAAGATTATTCACAAGCACAGCTAAGCTAATCGGAAATCACGGTCACTAATCGCTTGTCAAAACAATACTGACTCGTTTCGGTGAGCATCACTCTATTTATAGACCCAGCGGGAACTTCGAGAAACATCCTCTTGCGTCATAAATCGTGAAATTAGTGGAGAATACAGAGGAGAATTCTAGAATCTCTAGAAGAATCCAGAAGGTCCCGAACTCGCCTACATAATCTCCAATGTCGCCACCTTGGTCGCTAAAAATTATGCCAACTTGGCTCTATCGCCAAGATTTCGCCAGGTTCTCATTGAATCACCATTATAACAATGGACGGCATTGCATGTGAATATTACAATTGTAAGATAAAATAAATATAACACAGAGTAATATAAATGCTTTATACATCCAAATACATATTATTTACAATATTTTACACAAAATTCGTAACAATTAGTATGACTTAAATGGATTTTAATTAATAGCGATTGCTTTTGTAGAAACAAAATAATTAATTAACGCAATTAAAATATTTAAAAATATTTGTCAGCTATAAATAGTCATTTCATTTGTTTGTATATCTAAATGTTTTATTTTCAGGTATCTGTAGAAAAAGAAATTATTCAAAACTATGACATTGGAAAACAAATTATTGCTGTCAAACGCTGCAGAGAAATTAACAAATTAGATATGGTACTAAATAATACTCTACCAAAGTTAAGAGGTAAATATAATTTTTGAATTTTTTTAAAATGAAAATATTAATAATAAACATTAAAAATGTATGTTAATGGTGAACTTCTTGAGTGCGTATATAAATGTATCATTTAATTTTTTTCTGTTTTTAAAAATAAGACCGTAAACAACATCTCATGTATTAATATTCATGGTAAGTAACTAATTGTAAGCATATTCCTTTTATGGAGTAGAGGTCCGCTACAATAGGAATTTTGCGAAAATCAACTTCTAAGGAACGTTATAGATAAATATCCCCGTTTTTGAATTATTGGAACTACAAACTTGAAATTTGGTTGGCACTTTCCTTTCACAAAGTAAAAACCCGTCACACAACAGGTTTGGCAATAATTGACCCCAAAAGGGCGTTCCGAACGTTTAAGGTACGTTACAGTTGAATATTTCCGTTTTTTAAGTATTTGACTTACCAAATTGAAATTTGGTAGGTGCTTTCTTTTTATGGAGTAGAAAAAGACTTTTCAAAAGGATTTTGTGAAAATCGACTCTTGAGAGGAATTGCAAAGGTTTAAGAAGGGGTGTTACAAATAAAAAAAACCTGTCTTTGAACTGTTAGATATATATACTTGAAATTTTTGGTAAGCATGTTTCTTTTGATGAACAGAGATCTGCTAAGGAAAATTAACCCGTGACTTAAGGGGCCGTGGGACTTATCGATAGCAAAAAAATTTCATTTTCCAACTATTAGATTTAGCATGCATGTTTATTTTGTTGAATAGAGATCCATTAAAAAAGTTTTTGCAGAAATCCACTGTGAGGGAGGGGGTTATGAGAGCTCAAAAAATTATTCGGCTTCAATTTTGGAAATTCAAATCATGTTCTTTTTAAATCAAGAGGTGAGAGTTATAAGAATGTTTGTCTATGCATTCAAAAAGGTAAACAGTATATATTTAAAAAACAAGCGAAGCTGGTGGGTATAATGGTTGGTATATAATACACTATTATACAAAATACCTATATAAAGAATTATGCGAAAAAATTAAATTTCATAATTGCATTTAAGGTATCCGACTACGTTCAGAACCGTGATTTTGCAAAAGCGTATAAATGGATAATATTTATAATATTTAGTGTCACCTAGATAAGAAAATGTGTATAAAATTGTTTTAAGAATAGTATTACAATAAAAAATTATTTAAGTACACTATTTTGACAAAAAATGAACATAGAATGACCCATTTTCAAAATGTTCTCCTTTTCTGAAAAATGCTTCTATTACAATAATATTTTGCCTGTCTATAGCTCAGACCTCTGTGCAGAGGCTCAACTAGAATGTTTGAAATATATAACTTAGAAGTGGGGTTATCCATGTCTTACGACACAACAGAGGGGAGAAATTTTAAGAAAAAAACACCTATAATTATTTTAAATGGTTGTAACTCTGAAAATAATGTGAATTTTTCAAAACCCATAGTTGAGCCTCTGTACAGAGCTCTAAGCTATATACAGGCAAAATATTATTATAATAGACGAATTTTTCACAAAAGGAGAACATTTTGAAAAAAGGTTATTCTAAGTTAATTTTTTGCCGAAATATTGTTTTAAAATAATTTTTTTTTTGTCAAAATGTCCTTAAAACAATTTTATACATGTAGTCTAATCTAAGTGACACTAAATATCATGAAAATTATCCATTTATGTGCTTTTTTAAAATTACTTTTCCGAACATAGTCGGGTACCTTAATGTACTTAATAATTGTAACCGTATTTGATCTTAGAAAAGATTAACATTTAAAATACTATCTAATTCATGCGTAAAGTAATTTAATATTTAAATCTAAATTTTATCTAACTGTAATCTCTCATAACTTTTCCTTTTCAAATTGCCCAGAGAATACTAATTTTCTGGAAATAAAATCCGAAATTTACCAAATATACTGATATACAAACTATTCTCTCCGTCTCTTAAATTGAAACTATTATTCAAGATTTGCATATTAGAGAAAGAGTATTTGTTACAGGAAATCGGTAAGGAAACTGTCATCTTCGAAATTCAACTGATATAATAAGTTTCGACATCGGTGTGTGTGAGTCTCGTACTAAATTGAGCATGGTGTTAATAACGAACTATAATTCTTCTGACGTGCGTTCTGGATGTTAAACTCATTCACAGCTGTGAATTATGGATTAAATCTTGAATGAAAATTGTCTTAACACATTTACTAACCAGTCAGAACCACAGTTAAGAAGCCAGTCAGCTTCATTTTGAATAATGTATACGTTAAAGCGTTTGAGAAATATTCCAATGAACGGAAAAATTGCGCACATTTTAAATATTTAGTACTGTCTACAAATAAATTTTGTAATTTTTATTGAAGGTAAGGAAAAAAAGT
>BMAV01016263.1:282012-296116 GCA_019973955.1 Trichonephila inaurata madagascariensis | reverse complement strand
ATATTTTGAACAGTCTTTTTATCTTTATGTTGATTAAACGTCAGTTAAAAGAAAGATTATTGATTAAAAGTTAAATAATTTGTGACCCATACTTCGTTTTAAATCTCATATAAAGTTTGAAAGTTTGGATTTACTCATTATTCCATCAACCAATTTTGCTAAATAAAAATGTCACCAGTTCAAATACTGTCTCGCTAAATGCTGGTATTGTTGCTATCATTTTCCAAGATGAGTGGGAATGGCTTCCACTATTGTTAGTATATCGCGATATTTGGCGACGTCTTTTGTTTAGACGAAAGTAGTCGGATGTAATACCTACCTGTTAATTCATAAATAGTGTGACCAACTTCAGAGGATCATAAATTTTTATTAAATAAAGGTATCAATGTGGCTTCCTCTAGCATAGTACACTTTTCGTAAGCGTCTTAGCTAAGCTAAAAGAGTTTTTCGATCATTTTTGGGGTATTTTTCCAACTTCCTCTTAAACTGCTTTTTGAAGCCCTTGAATTACTCTTACTTTACGCTCATTTAATTGATTTTTAAATATCCCCATAAAAAATAATTGCAAGGAACACAGATAGGGGATAGTGATAGTCATTCATCAGGAAGCAGAAAATGTATTTTTTAATCTTTCAGTCATTTTATAGTTGATTTTACGTTATGACTTAGTGCAGAATCTTTTTGAAAAATAAAGTTTCCATGAGGGTAAAAACGTTTACTCTTTTTCATCTAGTGTTTCAAAACTTTATTCTGATAGTATTTAGCATCAATTCTAAAGTTTGGCTCTACAAAAAAATGGTTTTTTCAAGCCTTGAGAGGAGATTTCCATCCATACCATAACACCTAATGGCCAACTTGCATTTTTCAAAACAGCTGCGTCTTTGCGACGTTTTTTTGCTTGAGATATATTGAATCTTCATTTTTCCCGGTTGCAAATGACAGATGGAAAAAGTGCTTTATCAGAAGTTATCCATGCTTTGTATCTACCTTTGCGTAACATTAAACACAAAGGCCAAGAACGTTTTCTTCGTTTTTCTACGGTCTTAACAGACATTTGATGATAGACTGGAAAATTTACTTTTTTATAGCCAATTTTCTTTATCTGACGATAAATTGTCGATTACTATATCTATAGTTTCTTTGCCATAGGTTTTTGAGGCAAAGAATTTTCTACAGCGATAATTCTTTTCAACTTCTTTTTTTCTCTTTCATTAAGGACTTCCTTTCGTTCAAATTGTTTCCCTGAAGCTTTTGATTGTGAGCCAAATTTTACTTTTTTTGAAGTTTAAATAGTAATACGATAGAAAAATTTCTTTTTTGATTTTTAAATGCTTTATTATTTACAGAATTTGAACCACCATCCTTTAAAAGCTGTAAAATTTCGTTCGGAGTTTGAGGATCCAATTTCATTACTGTAATTTACGCCTACTAATAAAAATGGTTAGGTTGGTAATTTAAATGTTTCATTTTTCAAATATAACTAGTAGTAAAACGATAGAAATTCATCATAAATTGTTATATGCTTTTAAAATAGGTTACACTTATTTTGATTCAACCGGTAAGTACCAAATGTTTATGTTAATGACTGATAATATTTATGCATCGTTTTTATTTTCCCAGTTCGAATAGACAATTTAATCCAAAAGTTAAGACTAGATTTAAAAGAATGTAAATAAAAAGAATGCAGATCATAAGTATTAAAATGCCATCAAAGTATAAAAAATAAATATCTTGATATTTATCTAAAGCCTTATTGCAGAGCATTCTCAAATTTATTTCGTTTGGTTGAAGATTATCTTACTTTCAAGGGAGAAAAAACTAATGATGTAATTATTGATTTTCCATGTTAATTACACAGCTTAAATCATTCCAAAAACTAAATAAAAGTTAAATAAAATAAAAGAAATATAAATATAAAGCTCATATGATGTGCCATAAAAACACAATCTGGAACTATTTTTTTTCTCCTGGGGAATTTTGTTAGCAAATGAGTCAAGGGAACTGCAAATGAGTAGTACTGTTCAAACGATGAATAATCGACAATCGATTAATCATTAATTCTGATGATGAAAGTCAAGTTCTGGATTTGTTTATCAGTGGAAAATATTTCTCTGAGTGGAAAAAAAATGAACTAATTAATTTTTAAGTAAAAGAAGATTATTCTCTAAGCATGCAAGAAAATAATAATTGCTTTAAGTAAGAAGAAAATCCATTAATTGATTTTTAATTCAAAATGTGGAGATTACTTGGCAACGACAGGAAAGCTTTATCAAATATTATTCGAAGCGTAATGATAAAGAAGACAGCTGGACGTAATGAAAATATTAACAAGAAAATCCTTAATTGTTTTATGTATTTATGTTACCAACTTCTTAAAAAATATTTATGTTTATCTTCTGTTTATATCTTCATTAAAAGATAGTTCAAGGTAACGTAAGTCTGACAGAATATATATACATATACACTAACCGTTGCCCACCCGCTTTACTGGTATTTCATGATTATGTATAAATATATACTCTTTATATATATATGAATTATTGATATCTAAGTCCTAGCATTAAATATGCAACTGTATTGAAAAATATACCTGTAACTGTCGTTTCTTCATATAAAAGGGACAGAATTCTAATTAATAGTTTCTAATAATGTATAGAATTGAATCGGAAAGGTTTTTTCCACTCTCGTAACCTAATAATCAAGTGGATTTCGGCAAAACTAATTTTCAGTGGATTTCTAATCCGTAAAATAAGCATGCGTGCCGAATTTTAAGTCTAAATATAATGGAGTAAAAACGGAATTTTTATTATCAATACGCCCCATAACCCCGTAGCGAGTCGATTTCCAAAAGAATCGTTCTTGGCGGATTTCAATTCAACAAAAGAAGCATGCAAATCAAATTTCATTATTATAGTCCCAGTAGCTCGAAAACGGGATTTTTTTTGTCAATACGCTCCAGCAACCCTCCACTCTCCCCATGGGTCGATATCCGTAAAATCCATTCTTAGTATATCTCTATTCAACAAAAGAAACATGCTTAACAAATTTCAAGTATGTGGGTCTAACAATTCTATAAAGGGATTTTTTTTCTATAACTTCTCTTATTCTCACCCCCTCTCCCCGCAATGCCCATTGCGGGTTGATTTTCGCGAAACCTATTTTGTAGTCGATCTCTAGTCTATGAAAGGAATTTGTGCTAGATTTTAAGACTGTACGTCTAATAGTTTGAAAGATATAATTATCTATAAGGCCCCTTAAGCCCTGCAACGCCACTTGGGGGTCGATTTTGGCAAAAACCATTTTGTAGCGGATCTGTACTCTATGATAGGAATTTCCCTTCTAAATTTCAAGACTGTACGTCCAGCAGTTTAAAAAAAAAGGAAATAATTACTTATAACGCCCCCTGGGGGTCGATTTTCTGAAAATCTGTTCTTAGTGGATCTCTACTTCATGAAAGGAACATGCCTACCGAATTTCAAGTCTGTATGCTTAATAGTTCTGGAGACATCATAATGAGTGATTTCCTTACTGGTCATGGTAATTTTAAATTGTACCTCAAAATAGATTGAACCTGTGTCCTTTCAGACTTTGTGACTATAATGTTAGTGCGGAGCAAAGTGTGGAGTATTTCATGCTTTTTTGTTCAAAATTTAAGAAAGAAAGAAAATGCCTGAAAGTCAAACTGCATGCTCTTAAAATCAAAACGCCTCCTAACTTTTTAAAACTTTTTTCAAGTAAAGTTTCGTTTGTTTTATTTTGTATCTTCATTGAGAGAGAGAGAGAGAGAGAGAGAGAGATTTGATTTTGTTTCGCAATTGTTTTATTTTGAAATGTATTTTTGTCTTTGCAACTTATTTGTTTTTGTTTTTTCATTATTTCATAACTTTTGTTTTGCTATTTACTTTTCATTTTATTTATCTTATTTTGTTTGTTTTACTTACACTTGAAAGCCCCGTGTGATACTTGTGGTGCACGGGGATTATTTTCTATGTCTTCAATAAAAAAATAATGATGGTTATAAGTGGACACGTTAAGAAAATAATTGGTAGCCAATATGAATAAAAAAATGAAAAAATATATACATTGTGTATAACTTAAAATTATTCTACATTTATGACAAGTTTTATAATCTTGGAACCATGTTTTGCAGTCGATCCAGAAACGTACAAGGTCTACACGGCTGAAGTTTTGAATGGAGAAGAAGTTTGGGTTCATTTAACCTGTGAACCAGCTAAAAATGTAGCATTATCTCGCAGATATCTTTTATTTTAATTGTTTCTACCATAATTTATAAAATAAAGGAATTTTTTAATCATCGTGTAATATCATTTCAATTATATTCACTATCATTATTTTACGTGTTTACTTTTATAAATAAGTTTTTTAAGGAAAGCGATGAATTATGAAATATTTTCTTTTAATTATGTAATTTTTCATGAAATAAAATTCATTCTGTTTAATTGAAATATACATATTAACATGGATTATTTTGTTTTTTTATTTATTGCTGTTAGATATGTGAAACTCGGTGTCTGAGTGGTAGTGTACCACACTTCTACGCCACAGGTTCAGGGTTCAAATCCCGGGCTGGGCAATGTCGACTCAGCCTTTCATTCCTTCAATGGGTCGATAAATGAGTACCAAGCTTGCTTTGGAACTGAACGCTAGGGATTTCACGTCAGACAGAAAACTTGACACCCCACACATGCACCCCAGCGCCTAAGGTCACGTAAACTGAGTTAGGCACAACAGGCCTTGGCCCTCATGGGCTGTTTCGCCACTGAGTTCAGTTCGGATAAATATGTAGATAATAATTTAAATGTATTATGCATATTTTGACTTAAAATGCATAATATCAGGTTATGCAAAAGCAAATTTAATTTAATTAAACGATTTATATAAATTGTTATACTGGTTTTGCTTAGAAATTTTATTCTTCAAATAGTTTTGAAATGTTAATGAATACAAATTATCATCGCGTGTGTCTTAGAAAAAAATCTGGATATCTTCTTAGAATAAATACTTTGAACATTCCGCTCTGTTGGCTTTCAAAGACTTAACAGCCTCAACTGAGGGAACATGGTCACTAATTCGTGCCTTGTATCACTTTTGCTGAATCGTGTGCAAGTCCTGTTGCGAAATGAGGGATTGATGCACGTAAAGTATGTTTAGGCTCAAAGTCTACACGGGGCGTAGGGAGGAAGTTTGGAGAATGGGGTCCACGTTACTTGACTAATTTATATTTGAGACGTCGATCTCTAGTGAACCTCAAGTTGCCGCAAAGGGCAATTTTAATAAAAAACAATGCCTCAAGAGGCATGTTACGAGAGAATAATAATGATTAAAATAAAAAATAAATATTGCAAGGTCTGAGATAATATAGGGAATCGAAGAGAAGATTCTGCTAAGTAAAATCGAATGAAAAAAAATTTAAAATTTGGTTCTGTTGGACTTTTTTTTTTTTTTTTTTTCTATTGTAAATTTACAAATTTTGTAATTTATTTGTAATTTAAATTTTGGTTCTATTGGTTTTTTGACTTTACTTTTAGAAAATTCGATGCTAATACAAATAAAGAAGAAAAAAAGTTGTGTTATTCTTATGGAAGTTCGTTCACAGATTCTTGATAATCCCTACCAAAGGGAATTTTAAGCGCATCTTCCCTATCCAACGCAGAAATTCAAAAAGTTAAAAAAAAGAAATCGTCAATTATTTCGTTCGGAGTTGTGGTAACGATAATTTTGGTACCGATTTATTTTTATTCAATCGATTATTGTACATAACTCCGATTTTATGTTCGTTGTTTTTAGTAGTTTGGTTTGCGAATAAAATGATGGAGGAAAAATTTGCAATGCTTATATATTTGGAATTGAACAACATGGACCTCTGAATAAGGGGATATAGTATAATTCTAATTATAAAAGTATGGTGAGAAATTCTGACCAGTTGAAGTATTTATGTTTAAGTATATTAAAATATATCAAACATGCTAGAATAAACTTAAGTTCAAAATGAATCAATCCAACAAACAAATCATTAATTAGCCTCTTCAATGCAAAACTACTTCATATACGTCCCAAACACACGCTAATAAAATTAATTGAATACCAAAACATTCATTACAAGTGTTACCCAATACTATTGAATAATAAATATAGGCACAACTTCGTAATGAAGTGCACAATATTCTTCAAAACACAAACAATTCCGAACTTCTAATTCCCCTTGTTTACTCGGCTTTCCCTCTGGTCCGAGATTACCACCACCCTGAATTCGAAATTTATATTAAAACAGGGGGTGCTTCGAAAATAATTTATCTTGGTATCTCGCCCACCATCATATTGAAATGTAAATTTTAAATCCCTCTGCAAATAGACCATGGAAAATTCAAAACCTCGTTCCGTTCCTCTTTCACCTTCTTGCATATCTATCTATCTCTCATCATGTCGCTCCTAATTTAAACATGCGATTCCCTTTACCATGTGGGAATCCTTCTCATTAACCGTGTGAAATTCCCAGATAATGCCGTGACACGAGAGGTGGTGTTGGAGTTAATCACTGATACAGTGCATTAATCTAGAAGCAGGCACGTCTTACTCGGGAGTGTATGCTAACCAGGGTGACTCCGAAGTGAGAATTTATATCCCCATCCGAGTGTGATCTCCCTCTGGTCATATCTGATAGTTAATACGAAGCGAATGTGTTTACGAAAGGGGTGGTTAAATACGTGTGAAGTGATGCGCGTTTACGAAGATTCTAATGATATGATTCGTCAAGGTGGCGAGATAGATCTCAATATCTTGGATTATTCAGTTACACGAGTAAAATATAGGATATAATTCTAAGACGTTATTGCTCACGTTTCTGCTGCTTACCTAAAAAATATCGTTGCTATAGTGCTTTACAATTTAATACCTATTAATCTTAAAATAGGATTTAAGACTACACAGTACTTTACAAATTTAAAAAATACCGAACTTTTTTTTTTGTTCTTTTTTTGCATTTTCTTGTGACTCATATCATTGGGAAGCTTGTCACCAAATTCAAATTCTAATAACAAATTGGTTTCTAAGATATTTGAAGCTTTCTGAGCTTAGGTTTTGATTTAGGTCAGGAGTGGCGAACCTTTATGGATCAACGTGCCATTTTTTCTAAAGAAATGCGTAGTAAGGTATAGACGTGCCTTCAAATAATTTTGACTTGTGATTATTGGGAAAATAATAAAACTAAATACTAACAACACAAAAAAAATACATTGCGTACTTTATATTAGTAAATGTTTTAGTTATACGCGTAATTCAAATTATATAAAATAACATTAGCGTGATTTCTGCTGTTGCAGATTGGATGACAAATAACTTATATTCGGATTGTAAGATGGTACTTTTAGCAGAATGCATGTCAAGTTGGAGTCCTCTGCCAAGTGGTTTCTAAGCGAGTCTTTAATGTTATTCATCCCTGAAAATAATGACTTGTAGATATAGGTCGTTGAAAGTATGGTTAAAATAGCATGAGCCTGCCTCTTCAAACAGATAAACGTATCTGGAGTCGAATTTAATGTTTCCAAATTTTCGTTAATGGTATTTTTACTTATATTGCTTGTTAATTTTTGTGTTTCAATCAATTCTAATTTTTTCCTTGTTTCAACAAAGTTTTGAATCCATATTGAACTAGACTAGAAATCAATAAGTTATATTTTAAATTCTTCAATTTCCTACCAATCGAATTGGGGCAAGTTCAGTTTATCAAATAATGTTACATTAGGGTACATAATAAACTTGAGCACATTTCTGATAATTCATTGAACTGAGAAAATCTCACTGAAAATTCCTTGATTGAAGAATTAATAGCGGCTGACCATTTTGATCGGTGGCGTGCCCAAAATATTGTGCAGCGTGCCATCAATAGCACGCAAGCCAATGGTTCACCATCCCTGGTTTAGGTTTTATTTTAAAGTCTTTTATAGAGAGTGACAACGACCAGATTGAATTAAGTATGCATTTATTTAGGGGAATTATCTACAAGGGAGGGCTAAAATTTAGTAAAAAGTTATCGGGTGGTTGGCTTCCACCAGGCGTCTCGTCGCTGCGCCTTCGTCTCGTCCCGTCTGCGTCGTCTCTGTGTCTGTCTTCCCGCGCAATCGTCCTATTCATCTGTCTGTCGTCTCTTTATCCTCGAACCGCCTTGTCCGCTAGGTGGCGCTCTCTTGGCCTTACGTCATTAAGGGAATATAGGAAGGATATGATAACGTGCACATCCATTCCTATACTTTCTTCACTCTTAAACTGAATCAATTAAAAATATTTTTGTGCACAATCAACTATTTCAGTGTAAAATGGTTATTAATTTCAATTTTTATTACTGATATAATTTTTGCTTGATTATGTTTTGAGTTCTTTAAGTTCTCATAATTACTCAATTAAGATTGATTTCAAGGCCAATTTTGGTCTTAAAAAATTGTTCACATAATTTAGAAGATTTTTCATTAACTTTTTCCCGTTGAGAAAGGCCATGGCCGAAACTTTCTCAGGTTGCTATGAGAAACAATATTTGGAAGAGATGGAATACTACTGAAAATAATATATCTAAAAAATAGACCTTCACTGATTTTGCAATAAGACTTCCGAATACAAGTATTCTGACTACAAGTATTGCAGATAAAACTATATATTTCCATGATGCGCCAAACTGCATTATAGTAAACACATATTAGTACTGTATTATGGTATTTGAGTTCTTGTTGGGCGACTTCAAAACTTGCTTAACTTTCCCAATTTAAAACTAAAAATATTAAATTTTATGTTCAAAGCTGGTGATTTTTATCTTAAGTTAATATCAGTACTGGGTTGTATATAAATGCTTTGTATTTCAAAACTTTTGTGAAAATATTTTAAGATTTGGCTGAATAATCTGTAGTCATAACAATTGCTATTAATATTATGCAAAAATATATTTTGAACTAAAAAAATGTTTTCAGTCATAATTAATTGAAGTAGTGTTTTGATGTAGAACTTAAGTAAGAAAACAACATATTAAAAAAAATTTGAACTTTGCAGGCATTGTAGGTTTCTGTTTTATTCTTTCACAAACTTTAAATGCTTTTTTCTCAGACATTTAATATTGAAGATGTAGGCGTTTTCTAATTTCTATGGCATTTTTTTCTGTTCAAGATAGTCTCGAAATTTTTTTGTAGACACTTCCAAAGGTGAGTTATATAAAAGTTAGTATGGATTTAAGTCTGAGATTTCTAGTTATTTTTTTCAAAAAATGCTTAAGTTAATATTTCAAAAAATTTTATGTTTTTCCAGGTTTAGCTAGAAAAATAATTATTAAAAATCAATCGGGAACAGATTTAAAAATCCATACTAACTTTTGTTTGCAATAATCGAAGAACCATAAATCACTTAAAATGAAAAGAGTATTTTAAAGTTTGAGCATTTTATAAAAGTTTCAAAAAACTTCAAGAGTTTTTAATTTTTTAAAAGTGTAAAATGATGGCTGTTCAAATTGACTTTTACCTTTCAGCATCAACTTAATAGTATAATCTGAATATAAAACATAACTTATATATTTTTACAACAATTTTTTTTTTTTGAAAAAGGGTACTGTGTAGCCTCAAAACCATTATAAAGCTGCATTCCACAGTGAGTAAACGAGTGTTTATTACGTCGCACTATAAAACAACTATAGAACTATTGGCAGGGGAACTCTTAACTTGGAACTATCTGTTAAGTGACGAGGACAACACTTGACATAGCTTAACATACTCTTCAAGCTTCCACAACTCTCCAATGGGAGGACTTTAAGTCTCAATATATTTAACTCTGGCATCAGCTTCTCTACACTGTTAGTCTTTAGTGGCAACTGGACTCGGACTAATGAAACGCCGGTTACGAGTCCGTGACTATAACCACTAGGTTACCGTGGCCCAGTAGTGCACACAGGAATTTTTGAAGAGGGGAGGGGGTCCAGGGTCGAAAGTCCACCATATTCTTGTATCATGCTCCTTTTGATTTTGTCAATTTTCGGAAACAAAAAACTGTAAAAAACTAATTATTGAATAAATAATTAGCATTAATTATTGAAATTAATCATTAATAACAAATTCTTAATTAAATTTTATGTACTATAAACTTAGAATTATAACCAATCGGGAAAAAAATCAAGGGCTTTGGGGGGGTTCGGACACTAGGACGCCCCCCTTGTATGAGCCACTGCCGTGGCCACTTACATTCTTTATGTACAGAAGCTATTATAAATAATGTATCGCAAATTATATTTTTTCGTAAATAGTAATTTTTCTATATATGCAGAAACACAATAATTTATTGCTTAATTGCTTATTGGGGAAGCCACACAAGGGCTATTAGCAACGGACCTCATAATTTTGAATAACAACCAAGTGATGAGGACAACATTTGAGCTTGTACTCTACTCTCCAAATTTTCACGCCATGTCAACATGAGAACTTTGAATCTCGATAGTTTGAACGTATATCCGTTCTTCTACACGACGTCTTTGGCGCATTTTAACCAGAATTGGCTCTTGCGCCATAAACCCAAGCACTATTTCACTCACTCATATGACTTCTTTAGTGATACTCAACAGAAGAAATCCCAGCTACGACTTCACGACCATTATCACCCGGCTACCTCAGTCAATTAGTAGCAATAAAGGAATGATTTTGTTCACGAGTTTTATCAACAGCAATGTTTGAGCCTTGGTTTCAAGTATGGTTTCTAGAGACATGTTCTATGAATAACAACATATTTTGGTCAGTTTGGATAGAAACCCTTAGGTGGAGAGATGTTAAAAAATATCGGAGAGTGACGTTCTCGTTTATGTGTCGTCCTTATCACAAACGAGATTCAAATCTACCATATCCTTCGTCTGCTGTAGCTTCTTGTGCGATGCCAGTTTTAACTATTTCACACTTCCTTTTCCTGTTGCCATATAGATTTTATTGTTCACTGTATTTTTAAAAAAAAACATGTGTGCCTTTATAGAAAGCATTACGCAATAAGAATTAAAATATACAATGCATATATTTTACGGTTTTTATTATTTTAATATACAAATCACTCATGTTCTATAGGACTGCCGTATTGGGATCAATCAAAGGTTTGACAAGTTGCTGTCAGTGCTGATAATTTTTACAATATTTTTACTATATAAAATATGACCTTTACATGCCGATAAGCATTATCCATCTTTGGATTAATATCTCTATATATTTCTCTATGTGTTCATGTTTTCCTTGTTACCATGTACTCATACTTATCGATCAATGTTATCTCTTTTAAATTCTTGTATAGTAAAATAGCTTTCAAAAGATTTATGTTTTTATTAGTAGATATGAGATTTACGTGCTTGTTTTTGAAATGAATCTCGTATAGTTTCAAACAAATGCAGGAACAATATCTTCTTTCGAAATATGGGACATATAGTAATCAGCAAAAATCTTTAAATTGTATGGAAAACAAATGGTTTGGGGCTAAAATGTTATCCATGCATCAAGGATTACATTGGTGTTATTAAATATATTTTGTAGTACGTGTATATTTAAAACACATGCAGAAATACTATACAGTTATAATTCTGTTAATGTTTAAAATTATTGAATACATAAATTTTTCTCTTTACATAGTAAGAGTTTAATAATGGCTTTTTTTAAATAGGGAAACCCTCAGAAGGAAGCTCTCTACTTCAGTTCAAGAGAAAATTATTTAAATAGTATATAAAACTAGTTATAGAGTCCATTTAAATGGTAAATTCTGAGATATTCACATGTGTATTCTGCAATACAAAAATCCAGCTATACTCGTAAATATATAGATTTTTAATTTCATTAAAAGGTTTTACATCTAGAAAAAATGCCTTTGTAATAAGAATATTTCAAAGAATTCAGATCAGACAATTATCGATGGCTTTAATGAACAACACATGTATGGCTTTATTAATATTTTTTAACTTATTCACTTAAAATAATTTTAAAAAACTTAGTAAATAAAAGCTTTTTTTAGAACATGTGTTTGAAAATTAAGAATATAACACAATATTTCAGATGCTGCTTATATTAACTAATTGTGGTTAACAATTTATAGTTATTTATCAATAGTCTATTATGAGTTCTAGAGTAATATCTAAATCAAGTTCATCTTAACAAAACGGCCATAAAAAAGCGTTACCTTATTTTTATCATTTGGTACTGTGATTGCTGTGGTATTTACGTATACATAACAATTATTTGTTTATTAATTTTTTTTATTGTGGTCACTGAACGTATTTCAAGGAAATAATTCGATTTTTTTAAAAAGAATTAATCATTTCCATATTGGACACAATATTTATGTTCTAATTTTGTGACTCCTTTCTGTTGAATAATGGATAACTCAGAAATTATTGGGGAGTACCAGGATCTTTTTTAAAAAGAGTATGAGAACCCATTTTTAAATAAGAGTGATCAAAACGTGTACCAAATTCGAATTTCGTTGTAATCAAATGTTTTGTAAAGTTTTGGATTTCTTTTTTTTCTCTCTTAATTACGATTTCGCTGATTTCGGTCAATAAGAAATTTGGTAAATGTATGGACATTGTTTCTAAAAAAAATAAAAATCGGATGACAAAATTTGTATTGTGTACCTTATGATGGAATTTCGCTCTGACATTATAGAAAACATATGAAGCTTAATTTTTTTTTATATTAGTTACAAATTATGAATTTTTACTTTTTACTTTTGATAAATGCTTTCATAATTTTTTTCACATTCCTCTATCACAAAACCGCTTTTCTCCTACTTAAAACTTATTTCTTCTTTCAGCCTCAATGTTTATGAAATTTTTTACTAACCCCCTTTTTTTAATTTTCATTATCTTTCAGAAGTTGAATTCCTTTTTCATATTCTTTTTTTTATTCTGGTATTCATATTTTTCACAGCTAATTTCCTGGAAAATGCACAAGTACATTTCTTGTTATTTCATTTTTTCCCCATCTATTTTGGAATGTATGAAATTCTATTATCCCCACTTATTTCATCAAGCTTCAGTCATTTTTTTTTGTAGCTAGGCATAATTTTATGGAATTTTTTTTAAAGCAAGCCGACCATTTTGGATAGAAAACTACTTGCCCCGAAATGCCTAATTAGAACGACTGAAATCGCACAAAATAGATATTTGGCGTGTAGCGTACTGACAACAAATTAGTTCACCCTCGGGAGCATACAAAATTTCAAGCATCTAAGCAAATTCATTTCTTGTTACATCATTACGAGCATATATGCACAAACTCTTCATTTTATTAGTATAGATCAGAGGTCTTCAAACTTTGTCGACTCATAGAACCTTTAGAACAATAATGTGTTTTGAGGAACCCCATCCTACTCATTATCTCTTAGAAGAATTCATCTTAAAATAGTATTTAAAGGGATCATCATGTGCTACAGGTACTTTTCATTAAGTACTGTATATAAAGACTCAAACTCAGTAGCCCCTGAGGGCCAAGACCTACTGTGCCCATTTCAGTATACGCGACCATTGGGTGCTGAGGTGCATGGGCAGATGTCCCAATCAAGTGGTCAGTCTGAAGCGAAGCCCTCAGTGTTTAGTCCCCAAGAAAGCTTGGTACTCATTAATGGACCCACTGAAGGGAGATGAAAAGATGGGACGATCTTGCCCAGCCTGAGGATGGAATCCCGGACATGTGAGGTGGAAGGGCGATACGTTACCACTAGGCCACTGGAACATAAGAAGACTATTATAGAGAAAAACAGTGTTATGATTTTTAAAATTTTTAACGTGCAACTAATTATACATCGTATTAATTCGTGCTCAAGAAATGTAGTAACTGAATAATATTCTACTAACTCAGTAATATTTTTCAAATGCAGCTTAGGTATATATATATATATATATATATATATGATTCATTTTACTATATTGCCAGGATAATAAGCCGCGTATGATAAAAATAGGCTAAACTTTTCGACATGGCTCTAATTTTCTTTTTTTCTATTATGTCACAAATTTCTGCTGTACGGGGAAGGTGGATCCATAAAGCAATGCTTAACCCTAAATCGCTGGCCTAATTCAGCGACTGCTTTAGAAATC
>BMAV01016263.1:248568-267248 GCA_019973955.1 Trichonephila inaurata madagascariensis | reverse complement strand
GCTTGTGCACCGACTTAACAAATGTTTGGATAACGGGGGTGATTATGTCGAAAAATAATAAATAATCCAGTTAATAAGATGTAATTGACGTTTTCTAAAATGTTTTTAAGGAATGCGAGCCATTGTATCTTTGCTTTTCGAAATGCCCTCGTATGATAATAAAAGTGAAAAGAGGATATTTTCCTTTATGCTATTGCTGTTGTTGCTGATCTCCTTGTTTAGCCAAGCTGGACCTCCCAGGTCCAATTTTCATTTATAATAGAAAATACATGACATTTTTATTCTTTTCCTTTTAAAAACTATTTTGAAACAAAAAAGAATATTAATAATAACAGCCTATAATGTTTTAGTTAGCGTGGAAAATTTATATTCTTCTGAACAAGAGTTTTACAAAAATATATCTAAAATATCGAATAGTTTAAGTTTTTATTCACGTTCCGACATACCATTTTTGGCACCATCGCGCTATATTGAATGTGAATATTGATATCAGTGCTTTGTTGTATGTCTTTGTCTTCCAGCAAGCTTTAAGACATGAAATGAAAAACAGAAATTTCTTCAAAACTTCATAGGTAAACAGAAAAAGACATCAAAACTTCGACATCAATACTTTATTTACTATTGCGCCATTTTGTCAAGGCAAAGCGCGAGATATTGAAATTCATAAATATTAAACCCACATATTCTACTAAGCAAACTTCGAACTCAATGGATTTCCAAGGAGCAGAAGGAAATGTAAATCCCTTCCTGGAGAAAAAAAAAATTCAATAATTTTAGAGCCGTATGTCAAGGGAAGAATTGAAAGTGAGAGAGATAGAAAAAAGAATGACATCAAATAAACATGAAACTTGGAAGAGAGGAGAAAATATCTGTAGGAAAACTTTCATTCGATTGGAGGTTCGACTTGACTAAGCTGGGAAAAATAGCACCGGCTGCCAGTTCTTCTCATTTGTCTAAGAAAAAGCAATATTTTTCACTATCGTAGACGCTATAAACCTTACATCAAATGTAGACGGATTCATTGAGGGTGGGAGGAGACTTTTTTTTATTATTATTTTTTATCTTTTGGAATTCGTCCAAGAAGGTTTTAGGAACTCTTTTTTGCAATGGAAATTTTTGGTTTGGGAAGTTAGAAACGGTACAGCACGCAGAAGGCTGGCTACATTTTAATCTACGTGAATTTCACACCTGTGCGTTTTGCTCCAGAGACATTTAAAGTGAATTAAGAGGGTTGTGTGTGAACCTTATTTGCTTCAGAGAATGCCAGCAAAAATGCTCATGTGTTCTGCATTTTTATGCGGATTAATATTTAAAATGTTTTGTGTGAGTCGAATCTACTTGATTAAGACTTGTAATTGGCTGGGAGTTCTGTAAAGTAAATTTTCCAGGAAATGTTAAATTTATTAAAGCTATTTTCTTTCATATGAATAGTTGATGTACACTTATGATTTATTTCAGAATTTTTTTTTAGGTATTCTTCTCACATTTCACGTGGTTAGCTTCTTCCATAAGTTATTGTACCTTTTATGAAATTTTTGTAAAACATAAATTTCTTTAATAACTTTGGTGCACTTGTAATTTATTTTAGAAGAATTAATGATTAACATTTATGAATAGAGTTCATTTGTGTGACATTAGAAAACAAAATACTTAGTGACATTGGACTTTTTTTTACTCATAAATATTATTTCAGGGCCCCTTTCTTTAAAATGGTTGTTATAATAAAATATACTTTACGAATTAGACCATCGACGATTTTCGCCAAATTAAAGATAATCGCCAAATGCCGTGATATACAGACAATACTGAAGAAACGTTCCTGCGCGTTCATAGATTGTCTTATTTTCTTCTATTTATTTTAAAAAATTATTAAAACTTCGGATTTACCTTCTAAGAAGATAATGCAATAAAATATTTCCAAAGTTAGGGATTATTTTATTAAAGCAAGTATTCTAACAGCACAATAAGAGGTACTTACATATTATACCGTCGATCAATTTCGCCAAGTCTAAAGGCGCCCCCAAATGTTGTCGTATGAGTGAAAAAGATTAGTTTTTGTATATGTGCTCGGGAACAGGGTTTTACTTTTGGCTATATATCGCAGCATTTGGCAACAGATTTTTTACATTTAACGGATTGGTTGCCGGTATAATACGTAAGAACCCAATCTGCCTATTTATTAAAAAGTAGACAAACACCACTTGGATATTGCAACTGATGTTATACTGAATCCTAGTTGTGAACTCCCTGATTTAACAACAATAATTTGGCGCTGATTTTTTTAGGATTTTAGGGCCAAGTTATCAATCCTATCACAATATAAAGAAATAGCAACTCTAGCTACACCGAGCTTTTTCAATTGCTTCACGACCATTGATCACTTTTTGTCTAATAGTTTAGTAGGTTTGTCTCTGAAAGCCCCAGTTCTTATAGCATCATTTGTTGAAAATTTTTGGCTCAAAAAATATAAAAAAATATAAAGGTAATATCGTAAGATTTTCAGATATTTAAAATTTAGCTGTTTTTTGGTTAAAGTAATGGAATATAAGTAATAAAATGTAATTTAAATTTATTTATTTAAATATTATTAAATTAAGTTATTATTTAGTTTAACTATGTATACTTTGGAACAAATTCTACAAATTTTTCGCTGATTTATTTGTTGATATTTGATTGTAATTCTATATATGAATGGAAGTAATGTGATTTAAGAAACGAAATGCTCTTAAAATTTAGGGAACTTTTGTATTTCGCCGATGCAAACTCGCTAAGCAGACTTTATTTGCTACAACACACAACAAATATAAAAAAAATGGGTATTTACGTATTATCGCAACCTATTGGCGACGTTATATGAAACGAAGCACGATTGCCGATTCATCGCATACGACACGCGTGAAATTTGGGTTGCCAATTTGGCGAGTTTTCTTGAACGTTGGCAATTGTTGCGATGATACGTAAATACCACAAAAAAAGTTAATAAATATTAGTTCTTAATGGTTTTTCATCCATTTTTTAAGTATTATAAAAAAAGACGTTACTGATAAGAAAAGACCATAATTTGTTTTGAAAGAATGGTTTCAAAAGGTTACTAGTGGGAATATTTCATTTGGTTTCGGTTGTATCATTCTTGGTGACTTTATCGCCTTTCCCGGTGAAACGCAAAAGTACCATGAGATGATACTTTAATTTTATTATTTATATACTATTAAATCAAAANCCCCCCCCACCCCCCCCCCCCCCCCCCCCCCCCCCCCGCCCCCCCTCGGGGCGTGGATTTGGCAATTTTTTTTCTAAATATCATGGTATCGAATTTATTCTGGCAGATTGTATAATTTGGTAATTTGGAAGTAGCTTGGTGACTGATTTTGGTCGCCAAAAGAAATTGACATCGCCAATCCCCCCTAATCTACATTTTAATCAAAATTAAATTTAATTATCAACTCTGGCTCAAATTCTTCAAAATTTTCACCAATTTATTGATAGATAATTCATTGAAATTTTTTGGATAAAAATAATAAAATTTAAGAAATGAAACGTTATTTAAATTTAGTTATTTATGCAAATAAAAACTTTGGTGTAAATTCTTCAAAATCTTCGCCAATTAATTCGCCGACAGGCAAGTACGTAAATATTTAGAATTCTTTTCAAAAGTAATTCATTAATAACTTTGTATTTTATTTAAGAACCAGGAATATATTAAGGCTACTAAAATTAAGGAAAAAGTAAAATAAAGAACTAGAATACATATAAATAGCAAATCTAACTACAAAACGTATTAGTAAAAAAATGCTTCATATTTCTTGATACTAAACAAAGTATGCAGTCACAGTGCTTCAAATAAAGATTTAAAAATTAGTCCTCTGCAACTGTTTTCCGTTCGTAGTAATACCTTTATTTGTAAAACCAACCAATTATGACAGTGCATGTGTCAGAAACAGTTTCTGCTAAATCGAGGGTTATTTTTCAAATGAAAACATTAAAGTGTTGCGAATGACAGATCTGAAATCGGAAAAATAATAAAAAAGAAGAAAGAAAAATAAAGTCTGACTTCTCGCTACGAAAAATATAATTACTTACGAGTACAATCATCGATACAAGACTTACTAAAACGAAGCTCTTTGGCGAAGGGGAAAAAGAAAAAAAATATTTTCCCCCTTAAAAGTTTAGGAAAATACTTCGACTTCTCAGTAATTATGTTTTACTTCTTAATGAACTTCGGAATGGCAACAGTTCTGTAAAGAATCGGTTACTTTTACTTTCTGAAGTGCATTTGTTGTGTTCAGATCGATATATCAAAGCAGTGTTAATTATGAATTTTGAAAAATAAATCAATCTCGTGACTCGACACTGTCTTGTACTTCGTTTATCTTCTGAATAAGCAAGTTAATCAACTTCCTTTTCCTCTTCACTTGGAGATCACCATTTATCGATTTCATATGGATGACTCGGATATTTGGGCATCTCAGATAATAAATGAAATTTTTGAAAATTACCAAGTGGCAAAACACCAAGCAAATAAAGAAGTAAGTGATGTTTTGTTACAAGATTCAGCTTCCAGTGAAATAGTTAATTGCAACATAGTTAAAGATAAAGAAGATGGTGAATTATCTTTGAAAGATTCCAAAAGTGAAGAAAACATCAGTAAATCATCATCTCATTCGATATTAGAACAAGAATCAGAAGTTACAGATGTAAACAAAAATGCAAATGAAAGTTCAGCAATCCAAGAAACCTTTAAAGTTAGCGAACATCATGAAAACTTAATTCTGCCTAATGTGCCCAGTTGGCTTTCGAATACATATATTCCTCGGCTACAATTATATGAATCTTCATCGCCAAGTGTGACCCCAAGTATTTCGACAAAAGACTCAAATGATAATATTAGTTTTGGAGAATCAAGATGTTATAATGAAGCTGTAATAATTTCTTACAACGCAGATGCAGAAAAAACTATTACACATAGAGGCAATGCCGCTCAAAATGACAATAATTCCCTTGGTGATGAGTTTATTATTCAAAAATCAAAAGAGATTGAGGTAAATAATAATTTAAACACGTGTGCACAAAGAGAACAAACATTTGATCGAAATGAGCTTGCTGAAAATTTGTTTACATCAGAAGCGCCAATATGTAAAACTTTGTCGCCAATTACGATGCCAGTGATGAGTATTTTAATCCCAAAGCAAGATCATGACGTAGAACATAAGAAAACAAAGGATAACAATGAAACTACATCAAATCTTTTCGGTTCAATGGAAAAAGAAAACTGTCGCATTACAGAAGACTCTTTAACTGATAAATTAATGGTTCAGACATCAAAAGATGTCGATATAAACAATTATTTAAGCCAATGTACGCCAACGGAAAATGCCTCTAAAGAAATTGAACATGCTAAAGATTTGCTTTCATCAGAAGTGCCAATGAGTGAGACAATGCCGCCATTTATATCGCCATTGTTTAGTTCTTTTGCTCATGAGCCAAACGATAACATTATACATGAAGAATTCAATTATAGTGACAAAACTACAACAAATTCTTCAAATCAAATATTGATAGAAGAGTTTTATCAAAGTAGAGATACTTTTGAAGATAATTTACTGTGTTCTAACCTATTAAAAAGTGTTGTAAGCAATGAACAATTAAATAGGAATCATACAGAAACACCAATTGTCAATACGCTTGATTCAAAAGATCCCAGCACTTCTTTACAATTTACAACAAATAATGATTCTACGATAAAATCTGTTCTTCAATTAGAAAATAAAATCCAGGAAGCATTAGATAGTCATCTCAGTACTGATTTTGTAGCTGCTTTAACTCTTGCACTAACTAATGGAATTGAAACTGTAGCTTCCAATAACAACAAGCAAAAGGTGGCAGAGAAGACAGTTATACTCAGAGAAGCAAATACTCTTCCAAAGAAAGAAACTAAAAACCCTTATAGAGATTTGAATTTAGCTACAGGGAAGATAATCACGAGCCCACGGGATAGGAACATTATTGTTCAGTCGTATAGAATGCTAGTAACTTTCATAGAAATATGTTTGATAATACCAATAGCTACATACTTGGAAAAATATTTGGACTTATTTGAATTCATACTGGCACTAATGGCATGTATTATTCACGACAGTTTCTGTTCAATAAAATCTAATGCACAAAATGCTTTTCTTTCTGATGGTCACTTAATTGCAAAAGAAGATAATACAGGCACAGCAATAAAAACCAGGAAATATGACGAAAATGATAATGTAGAGCAATATATTGAGACTTATAATGTGCCAAGTTTCAAATCGAAGACTTCTAAGTCATCCATGTCATTAATTGCTTTTTCAAGTGACACCTCTTCTTTGCCCGAGGAAACAAACGAGTTAATTTCTCTTGCTGATGATAAATCAACCAAATCGTGTTGCGAAGGATCTATAGATAAAATTGTTGGTGATGTTGGTATTTCTACTTTTGAAATGAAAGTCCCGAACAATATGTCGCATGTAAACCAATTAAGCCATCCATTATTTGCGGTGTTCAATGAATCTACAACTACAGAATGGAACGAAGATTCCGTAAATAAAAAAGAAACATTTGAAAGAAGTTTTTCCATCTCACCAATGAAGGAAATATCCACAAATATTGACTTTCTAAGCAAAGGAATTGAAACAGGAACATTAAAGCCATCCCCTATGCTCAAAGAATATTTTAAGAAAATTGAAGAATTGGGTACACGTTCTAATATTCTTGGAAATACAAAAATTTCGATTGAGGAAGGAAGTTATTTTTCGAATTTTGACTCTTTATTGGAACTAGAGTGTATCAAAAAAGTAGAAAGTGAAACAGATTCTCGTAATTTTCTTTCCCATGCTGGGGAGTTTGATAAAACTCAGAATATTGACATTGATTTTAATCCGGAAAATAGAGAGACATCACTTAAGGTTTTAAATGACGAGTTAAATGTAAATATTTTGAAACAAGAAGCACTGATTTTGAACATAACAGAGAAGAATAATGAAAACATATTATTAGAAATCAAAAAGCCCCATGTTAAAGAAGAAATTAGTTCAGAGACAAAAGAAGATGGAGTAAACAGAACCTTGGTCGCAAACATATTTCCAACTTTGCAATCAATTGACACAACAGAAGACACGGAAGAAGATAAATATTTTCTTAATGGTGATTTTATACCTTTCAGAAATCTCGAAATTTCTCTTAAGGAAAATGAGGAAACAGATAATAGTGAAATGGTTTCTGATTTAAAAGCTGATGAAATTAACCCTTACGGTAGTAGCTTTGGTGTTGGGAACGATGATATGATCTTCGAGAGTTTTGGTAAAAAATCAACGACCGAAGAGGCGGAACAACACGAATTATGTTTAGAAAAAAACGAATTGGACTTTGATCAAAACATAGATAAATCTGCTTTAAATGAAAATATTACAGAAATGGTAACAATTGACAAAATGGAAGACTCTTTTGAAGAAAAATTTGATTCTCATAATTTTCTTTCTAATGTTGGAGAATTTAATAACATTCAGAAGAATGACATTGATTTTAAACCAGAAAATAGAGAGATATCACTTAAGGATTTAAATGATGAGCTAAACGTAGACATTTTGAAACAAGAAGCACTGACATTGAGTAAAACAGAGAAGGATAATAAAAACATTTTATTCGAAATCAAAATGCCTCACATTAAAGAAGAAATTTCAGAGACAAAAGAAGATGGAGAAAATAAAACCTTGGTTGAAAACATATTTCCAGCTTTGCCATCAATTGACACAACAGAAGACACGGAAGAAGATAAATATTTGCTTGATGGTGATTTTATACCTTTCAGAAATCTTGAAATTTCTCTTAATGAAAATGAGGAAACAGATAATAGGGAAGTGGTTTCTGATTTAAAAACTGATGAAATTAACCCTTACGGTAACAGCTTTGGTGTTGGGAACGATTATAGGATCTTCGAGAGTTTTGATAAAGAACCAACGACCGAAGAGGCGGAACAATACGAATTATGTTCAGAAGAAAACGAATTGGACTTTGATCAAAACATAGATAAATCTGGTTTAAATGAAAATATTACAGAAAACGTAACAATCGACAAAAAGGAGAACTCATTTGGAGAAAAATTTGATCCTTTTCACTCAATAAATAAGTCGACTGAAACTGATTCTATAACAGAAAGTTACTCAGTTCTCGAGGATTTCGCAACCTTTGCAAAAATACAAAATGAAAATTTGGATGATAAAGCTAGAAATAAGAACAATACAGTTTCTCTTCCTTCATTGACTGTTCAGACTTCTGAATGTATAGCAGATGAAAATCAAGGTGAGAGTAATAAGCTTAGAAACTTTGATATGACATTAATCCCTAACAACAGTAATGAAACGGAATTAAATATAAGTATAAGCAATGTTTTCAACAACAGAAGCTCTAATAGTGCATGTCTAGTGACAAACAAATCTTATTCAATAGAAGATATAGTTCAAAAAGAAAACGACGGTAAGGTTACGAAATATATGTCTGAAGAAGGGCATCCATTTTTACAATCAGTAAATAGCTATATTGGAAGTGATACTCCAGAAAAAAATGTCATGTTCGAAGCAGATTTTTCTCCTTCTAGAGAACTGGAAAATACATTTACATCTTACGAATATAAATCCAATAACATAAGTCTACCCGAGGCAATAGAATCTGAACAAATTGAGATAAGTAAAAAATTAGATTGGGAAAATAAAGATGATGCTTTTGTGAATATAGGCAATACGCTCACTGTTAAAATTGCGAATCAAGACAAAATAGACTCAAAGGCAATCAAATTAGACATGGATGAAGGCATTTCAAATTTCGCAAATAATAAGGTTAGCAAGCTTTATTTCAGTGAAGAATTTATTCCAAGAGTAAATTATACGGAATTCGAAAAACAAAATGAAATAAAAGAAATTCGAGTGCCAAAAGAATGCCAAGAAAATATAAATAACAACAGTAACGAATTTTTAATAGATATTGGCTGCAAAAGAGATGTTTTATTAGATCATGATTGCTTAGAACTAAATGAGATAGAAAACTTGAAAGAAAAGGATATTGCCACGTTTTTGGAACAATGTCATGAAGAGACAGGTTCTAAAAATATGTACACAGACAATGATTTATTTGATAACGTTACTTATGATCAAACCTACTCTCATAACAATGTACAGGCAAATAACATCAAGCAAATTGAGTCGGAGTTTTCTACTCAAGCGAATGATTGTTCTGAAACTAGTGGGGAAAATGAGAATGAAATTAGTTCGTTTCAAGGCTATTTTACTGAAATCACTCATTTAGATACAAAAAAGGAAACTGCAAATGAAAGCGAAAACTGTTCACGCAATATTATTTTGGATGAGTCCATTGCAACTTGCTGCGGGTATGATCAAGAAGAATCTCTTGAAATCTCTCAAGAAATGGGTGATGGTAAATGTAGTACGATAAATATTTCTTTAGAAGTTAATTGTTCTTTGGAATCAATTGAATGCCTTTCAAGTGATGATGATGATGAAGAGAATGATTTTCTTGAAAGTGTTAAAACAAATAATGGCACTAAGGTATATCAATCCATTTCTGGCTACATATCACTTGAAAATTCTATTGATACTGAGATGGAGTCCTTTTACTATCAAGAAGACACAGGAAATGTTACATTACTTGACGAAGAGCCTTTGTTGGAATCTAAAAGAGCAGCTTTAGCTTCAGCAACAGATATTGAACGTTCTAACGAAGATGAAATGCAATCTACTAGTTTAAGCGTTCCACAGTTTAAAAGCTCTGAAAGCAAACATTCACAGTCATCCAAAAATATTCCAAACGTATCTTCTTCACAAGTTCGTGATTCAGTTAAAATAGAAGTTCCTCAGTCTTCAGAGCCGTTTGAATTAGATCGACCTTCAGAAAACAATGCTCTTGCGACAACTGTAGAACAACCAAAAGAATCAAAAAGCACTTCAGATATCAAGAAGAAAAAACAAGGAAATATAAAACATCGAGTTTCATCTGTTTGGAAAATGTTTCAACGAGTTGATAAAGGACATAAATATAAAAAATATCATGATGACACTTGAATTCAATTTTTTTTACTAAGTTTATATTTTGTTATAATAACTATTCTTTACCATTCTGTTTTTTTTAATCCAATAAAAATTATGTAGACTATTGTCTTAACGCTTATAACTTTGAAAATGTATTTTTAGAATGTAATGTTATATCTTTGCATTTTTAAAAGCATGTAATACTATCTTAATTTGTATGAATAAAATAATTGTTTTCATTATGTTAATAATAAATTAGAAGCTTTAAATTTTTGACATAGAATATGTTTTATACAGAAAGCTACTGGATGAATTTAATTTATTTCTTGAAAAAAATTTTTAAACAAATTTTTGCTTGGTATTAATCTATATGTATTGAATTTCATACATTTATTTAGTTTATATGTTCAAATTAAACAATCAAATAAACAAATTAAACATTTTTAAGTTATCTACTTAACATTTATATATTTGTCTTCCAAGAAACATATTTAGTAGCAATAAACACTCCCCTACAAACCTTCTTATCTTTAGAGAAAGAGGCCTTCAGGGTGGAACTGAAAATCAATGAGAATAAGACCAAATACCTGCCTTGCGCACTGAATCATGTTTAAAAAATTCCCACTTTAAAATTGGGACTATAGTTTTGAAGTTGTTGATAATTTTACTCATTTAAGTTCAGAAATTAACAATAGAAATGATTGTACTACTGAAATCCAAAAGAGAATTATTATGGTTAATAGATGTCTTAATGGAATACAAAAAAAAATATGAAATATAATTTAATCAAAAGAAAAACAAAGGTTCTATTGTGTAAAAGTCTTTTAAGACCAGTATTAACTTATGAATGTGAGACTTGGTACATGTCTCGAACAGATGAGATCAAGATAAGTATCTACGAAAGGAAGATTTTAAGATTTATTTTTGGAGGAATTCAGGAAAGTGGAATGTGGCGAGAAACATAAAATTTATAGCTCATCAGTCATATAAAAAATCTGACATTGTTAACTTCATTAAAATACAACGAATTAAATGGGCAGGTCACATTGTCAGAATTAATGAAGACAGCTCCACTAAGAAAGTCATCAATGCCCACCCAATTGGTACATGAAGAAAGGGCAGGTCAAATCTTAAATTGATTGATGACCTAGAAAAAGATCTCCTAGTTTTGAGAACTAAGAATTGGAGAACACTAGCAAGAAGAAGGCTGGCCCGGAAAAGGCTTCTTGAGAAGGCCAAGGTCCACCCTGAGCTGTCGAGCCACTGAGGAGGGAAGGAAACATTCTTCTTAATCTGAGGTTAAGAAATACAAAAAAAAAATAATTTAATGAAAAAAAAAAAAAATGGTGTTTCAGTACATTATAAATCACTTCTTAAAACATTTTTTGCAAACTTTTTTAGATTCCTATCGAAATAACTAAGATTTAACCACATTAATTTCCTTTGAGACGAGCTCTAGAAACCGACACAAAGCAATCTTGGATTAATCTTTCTGGGCTTTATAGAAAGCTAAAAACTATATTCTTCTAATCAGTACAGTTTAGAATTGAATTAATTATGTGATAACTTAATTGTATGCCAACCAAAAATATAGAATTCATTGTTCTATTGCAGAGGAGGTAGCAAATATCAATTGCTTAAAAAATCATGCAACAAAATTAATGTTGTAGTAAATGGTATGTAAAAGATTTCAACTATTTTAGTTCACTCACAGTTAATATAACGAAATAACTAATAAAATCCTTAGAATTAATTTCCGTTACGCAAAATTTCAGAAAATGATCTAAAAAAAATTTATATGTTAGATCAATCTATCTGAGATTTCGAGAAGACTAAATACTTCGTTTTTTCAAACAGATCAGTTTAAAGCTGGAGTATTTATGTGGCAAATTAACTGTGTATTAACAATACAGAGCCAATTAATTCCTAGTATCCTCTTTGAAGACACCTCGTAAATATGAGCCTTAAAAATAAATTTTCAAAAGTATTAAAACAATTTTAAAATTAATTATTGATCAATTAATTAAAGTATTAAATGATTTTTATGCTTTTTTTATTAGTCAAAAGATTTATAAGTATTTTTTCAGATTTTAATAGAAAACTCCTAAAATAAATAAATTGTCCACAATAAATAATTTTCAGTGTCGTATTTCTCTCTAGTAATCTAAAATTAAAAATGAATTAATATTTAAAGATTTATTGCACGAGGCAGACATTTATTTATTTAACGTGTAATTTTTCGCTTATGGTTCAAACGATATTTGTCAAAAATGAAAACCGTTTTTAATTCACAGAATTTTGTAGTAGTAAAATACTATTAAGAAATATATGATTTAACTTAGAATGTTGCATTTATTTATTTTTGTTCCAGTTGGATTCAAGAAGTGGGAAAAGTATGCTGCAATATTTTAAAGTTAATAAAAAATTTATTTAAAAGATAATCTTCGTAGTTATAACATCTGTGTAGTATCTATATTATTTTTTACTTACTTTTAATTAAAATCTCTACTTTGAAGTTAGATTTGTTAATGGCTTAGTTATAAAACATGCATAATAATTAACTTTTACAAATACAATTTTGGCTATTTTACAAAAATATTTTTTTCAATATTATTATTTCTATTTTATTATTGTTTTTATTATTTACATTTATGTAACAATTTGAATGGTATCGATATTGATACTCATTTCCAAACGATATTCTGTATTCAGATTGTGGCAACCTTTTAAAATAGTTTAAAGAATTATTGTGTGTTTCTGAATACTGAGTTCGAAGTCTTTTGGAGTTTAAAAATAAAAAAATAGGATTTTGAAACAACTTTTTATACAAGTTAAATTACGTTATCTAGTATAGCATCTCCAAAATAAAAATAGAGAGGTTATGTTTTTGGTGTCATGGATTATGTGCATGAAATAAAATGCCACTGGAAGAAAAAAAATATTGCACAGACCAGAATAAGTTTAGTGTTAAAATTTATTCTTTTTAAATTAACTTAACAGAAATATGGTTTTATCAAGTTGAAATTCTCTCTCTCAACTTAAAATAAGCAGCGTTTTTGTCAAAGAAATGATATTTAATTGTTATGTTTCTCTAATAGATTTATAGAATTTAATTTGTATATAATAAGTTTATATTAGAAAAAAAACTAAATATTCTGGTTCTAAAAACAGACTTTTAAATGTATTTAAAGAAATGAAAAGTCTCAGAAATGTTAAGGTTAAATACTGAAATTAAAAATGGACGATATTAAGTCAATGTAGTTGTTATAGAAAATTTAAATCTATCACTATTACTGATGTTTCTGCAAATTTAAGTAAACTATTATGGCTTATGAAACCTCCCAAATTCATTCATAATATTTGGTACTTACAAAATATACCGTCGACCAATTCCGTCAAATCAAAAGACGTCACTTAATGCCGTGAAGTGTAGCCAATAATGGAAAATCATTCCGGTGCATATTCAAGTATTAATGGGCGCATTTTCATCGAATTAAAAGACATCGCTACTTCAAAAAATGTCTCTATTATTGTGTTCGAACATGCACGAACACGATTTTACACTCTTGGCTGCATATCGTTGCATTTGGCGACATTTTGATGAAATTGGTCAACGGTATAATACGTAAGTACTTATATTCATTATTGTATTATGTGCATGTGTAGATTTACTAAAATTCGTTCATAAAAATAATCTGCTAAAAGCAGAGGATGTTATTGATGGATAGCTTTACAATGGGACCATGAAAAATATACTTTTCCTGTACATTTATTTAACTTTTGTGATAAGAAATGACTTATTATGTATCAGAAAAACATTACCTTCTTAGTTTATTTATTAAGAGTACATCCATGCTCTCGTATATCGTAAAATGAATATATAGCCATGTATGGCTTAATTATATGTATGCGTAGTTACGTCATTGTTGGTGAGTTTATTGAATTTAGTGACCCGCAGTGGCGTAACGGAGAATATTAGGGCCCCTTGTACGAACTCAGGTTTTGGGTCCCAAGCCCAAATACGCACTTTGCACCAGTCAATCCTTTGACCCCCTAGAGTCCCCCCCGCAGTGTGGGGATTGTGGGGGTGTACAATACGCCACTGGTTGTCTGCCTATCATTGCTCGACGCAAAGATCCAGTCGATGTGCCTCATGAAGTCAATATGTAATTATATCTCTACACGCATAAAGACGTTACCACTGCTTATTGAATATTTTTCTGCTGCTTATTCAAACCCTAGCTGCTATGTTCACTCAGTAAACCTCGAAGTTTCGAGCCATAATGAGATGACAGAATTGACATCTGAATTGGCACCATTTCTACACATTCCTGGTTCATTAAAGTGAAGATTTTGAAAGACAACATATGTAACAGACATCAGCCTCAGCCATATACGAATTATGACACTTGGGGATTATTCTTTGCTTCTAGCCCCTTATTGGGTACTTATGCATTCTACAATCGACCAGTTTCGCCAAATCAAAAGATGTCCCTAATTTAAAAAAAAATGTTAGAAAATGCTTTCATCGTTATTATTATATTCGAATATGCGCAGGAACGGTTTCCACAAGTGGCTACATATCGCGGCTTTTGGCGACGTATTTTGATTTGACGAAATTAGGTCAACTGTATAATACCTAAGTACCCGTTATTGTACCGACCAGGCTTTTATGGTCTTTAGTTTCTTCTCTAAAGCAGCATTTCACTACGTAAAAGTGCCTAGATTGAAATATAGTTGAAATGTTTGATAGAAAAATATATAATCTTAGTTATAAAAGTTGAAAAAAAAATCAAGCAAAATCGGTGGAACTAGGACTACAATTAGATGATATTTGTTATAAAAAATGATTAAAAAAATTACATTTTTGTATGAGTTAGAATTTGAAAGTTTTGGAAGTTTGACTATTGAATAACAAGATCGTTGGAGAAACTGGCTGGAGTACCTAGACCTGTCGGTCTCTAACCTCCTATCAGGTAATTTTGATATGCCTTTAGAGAGTTTTACCATTTGCCCATTGTAATAAAAATTTTTTGAATAATAAAATTTATAGTCATAGAATATAAATGTCTAATTATCTTGGATGTGAGAACATAAATTAAATTATAAAAGGAGTTTTGATATTGAATATAGCAGTCTAGTATAACAAGCAATTTGATGATTGGTTGATCCCTGAATCCTTAAATTAAAATAATATGAAAGCAGTGAATATTCATACATATTTAACATTTCGTGCCTTATGTGTACTTACTTTAGCATTGAGTGAATGTGGAGATAAATCGTATATTCTGATGTATACTTCATTTGACAGTTATTCAAACTTAGAGGGCTATTGGTGTGCGTAACAGACCTTTGAATTATGGACTAATACGCAACCGGAAACTTTTAGAAAAGACATTTGGTATTCACGTATTAACCACAAGCCATTGGTGTCCTTTGGTGAATTTCAATAAACTACTGTTCGCGTTGGAAAAGGTTTAGTAATTGACCTTAGAGTTGTATCAAATGGATTGCAATAATTCGTAAAATTTCTGGCATACATTTAATCTTTGACGTGGGGTTAATACATGCGAGACATTTAAACTGGTTATTGTGTTCGCTGTAGCTTAGTGGCCCTAGCCCCTTGCTCGCGTGTCATAAGTTCGAATCTTAATATCACAAAAGACCCCCGTGTTCTTAATTGTGTGTCTAATTCAAGTTTTAATGACTCAACTCCCATTTTAAAACTTTTTGATAAAATATTTTTTATTTGTTCGTTAAATTCCAATAAAATCTCCAAGTTATAAATGTAGAGCAAATTAGCTTTTTTGATGAATTGATAATTATATAAACATTTTCTACATGAACTTTCTAGTGAAGAATACAGTTAAAAGTAGAATTAAGTGCCGGTGCATGTTTTTATTAAAAAAGTAGTAAATAGACTTTTAAATTCATATTAATATTAAAACAATTACACTAAAGCTACAGTACAGCTTTAACCTCTTATGCGCCACCGACGTATATAAACGTCTCGCTCAGCCAAAGCATTAATCTTCTGGGTGTATATATACGTCTTTGTTATCAAGATTAGAAAATGACTAGATGAATTCTTTCTTAAAGTATAAATATAAAAATAGGCTGATATTGTAGATCTAATGTTTTGCATTTCAGAACATTAATCATCATTTTATGGAAAAAATGCTGAATTTTTCTTTTATTAATAATATTTTTCATTCATAAATAAGTGCACTAAAAATGCAGTAATTGCTTAATTTGAATAATTTAGGACGTAACACGAGGAACACAATTCCACTTTTATTAGATCAAAAGTTACATTTAGTCTCAATGTATACTCATTATTATATTTGAGTAGTATTTTAAATTGCTAACATTTCAATCAACATGATTCATATATAATTTGGAATAGTCTATATAGCTGCACTTTTGATTAAATTCAATAATGTTTAACTCAGTATGTCAGTTATTGATTAGCTATGAACTACTAAATATTTGTTTTCAATTTAAACAAGTAATATAAAGAAAAAATTTTTAAGTCAATTCCTACTGAGATCAACAAAGAAAAATTTTATTTTTCAGCTACTTTTTATTAAATAGTTACAATTAATATAAATATGTATATATGTAGGACAGAATCACAACATTAAGTGGTAATTAATTTTATTAATTATCATTTAAGTATCGTATTGTCATCCAAAACAATCATGTATATAAAATTTCAGTTCAACTGAATGCTTTAAAACGTGAGAAAAAAACATTTTCAAGTTTTGAAACAAGTCGCCAAAATGATCGCTATGTCGCCAAAAATGATGCCAACCTGTCTGTGTATTTATAGTTCTTTAAATAATTAGTTTTAATCAATTAATTTTTATTAATTATAATTAAATTATTGTATTGTCATCCAAAATAATCATGTATATAAAATTTCAGCTCAATGAGGTTGATTCATATGACGTCATAATCACATGATAGTGAAAGCCACGTAATTCTAGTCAATCAATTCAAAAACTCATTTGACGTCATAGTCACACGATAAAAACTATCTTGTGTTTCCAACTAATCAGTTCACGCGCTCCGATGTTGCCAAGTTTTGCTCTTTGCAGAAACTTTCTCTTAAGAAGTACATATGTATACAAAATGCATTTTATTTAAAATTATAAGCATAAAATATATACGACTTTTTTTTAATTTAAAAAAATCTTTTTGAAGAAATTTTTTCCCCTAACATTTAAACATCTTAAACCAAATATGAAATTTGAAAGTTTATCTGAGTTTTATAAATAGAACAAGTACAATTAGTTTAATGTGTGTTTTGAATTCAATGGAAAACACGTGTTTGTTTTTATCGTGTGACTTCATGAATCAAGCCCATTGAACGCTTTAAAGTTATTTTATTAACGATTGAAAATTCCACCAAGATAAATAAATTAACAAATAAATAAATACATAAATATATATAGAGAGTGTGAGCTAATAGTAGGAACTCAAAAAAACACATAACACTTTTTAATATATTTTATCGTGAGAGATTTTTTCAATAAATATATTTAATAAGCTTTTAATACACTAAAAACATTTAAGTAAAAGGTTTTCAAAGTATACCAATGTTCAGGAACTTTTCAATTAGTTATCAATAAAAAAAAATTAAGTAATTTAAGACTAAATCTAGAATTTAATTAGCTATAACCATTAATTATAATAATCTTGAAAGAAATGAACATTTCTTTCAAGACTATTATAATTATTGGTTGTAGCTAATTAAATTTTTGATTTAGTCTTAAATTACTCCAAGCTTTATTACTTAAATCATCCAAGTTTTATTTTTAGTGTTATGATAAAACATTAAGGTGGATCGGGGTTATATGGAGGAAAAAAAGAATTATAAATCCCAATCTAACTATGTAAAAAAGTTGTTCTATAGTATTGAGATTAAAAGAAAAATAATTTAAAAAAAATATAATTTAAAATTTAATATTTCCACAAAAGAGTTGAATTTTTGAAGGAAAAAAATGGAAAAGACTTAATTTTGGTTAAATGATTTAAGACTAAATAAATGTTTCTGTACAATATAAATAATTAAAGGTGATGATTAATGATTAGTGAGTAGTATAATTTACAGTGAAAAATTTTTAAATCTAGCTCTCTCTCTCTCTCAGCAACGTTGAATTAGTCCGATCCAAGCTTTTTTAACACGCTTTTAATAGCTTCACCTGTATGTAACGGAATCTTTGAACACGATTTTTATCCTCTTTAAAAGGTCAGATTGATTCAAAATTTTGCACACTTGTCTAGGACTAATGACAATACAATTATTAAATAATTTTGTTCAATTGTCTTGATAAAAATCATTAGGATTAGCAATTTCCCATTTCCAGATTTTGTGACCAAAAGATTGTTACTGCCCTAAATCGAAAACGCTCATGGTTAATGCAAATACAACAAAAACAAGATGATTTCATCAATGAATAAATGATAGTTTTAAAAACTAAAAAACCAAACAAACACGCTTTTGCTATAGATCGAACTAAAAAGTGAAAAATAAATTATAATTTATAAAAAACTAAAAAACGTGTGTTTTTACAGTCATTCGAACTAAACAGTAAAATATAATTCTTAATA
>BMAV01016263.1:201995-238948 GCA_019973955.1 Trichonephila inaurata madagascariensis | reverse complement strand
AAAAACAATGAAAAAAAGATTATTGAATGTATAATTAGTAATAATTAATAAAATTCATTATTAATAATAAATACTTAATTAAATTTTAAGTACTATATACACATAGGATTATAATTAATTGAAAAAAAATCAAGGGCTATGGGGGGGGGGTTCTGTACCTGGAACCTCTTCCCCCCTTTGAATGCGAAGACTGTGTAAGGGTTAAAAATGGAAAAACTTCTTTGATTTATTTCTCTTATGTTAAATAATTATTTTAAATTGAATCATATTTTGAAATTTATTCAAGTTCTTCAGAAGATTTTCTTTAAGACGATACATCACTTCAGCTAAATGAAATTATTACTTGGGGAAATATTATTTTTCGATAACAATGTGTTTCCATTACTTCAACAAAATTCGCACCGTGTTTATTTAATTAAAAATAATATCCAGAGGCATTTTATCCCAGTATAAGAACAAATATTTATTTCCCAGGAATGAAAACGAACAAAAAATATGATATATTTCATTGTATTTTGAAACTTTCAAGCTCTTTAAATGAATTCGTATATTTCTAACATTTTCATCACTAATTACATCAGAAGGTAAAATGAGATAAAATATTCTATTTTTGAAAAACCTCGTAGTAGTTTAGTATCTATGAAAGAATCGAAGAATTGGAAACACAATCAAAATGAGATAAATTTGAGATGAAAATGATACATATGATTATAAAAAATTATCTCAAAGATTGTCATAAGGCCTCTATGGTTAAAAAAGAGAATATTCAAAAGAATGTATGGTTCGAAAAAGAATGGTGTATTTACATACAAATACATTTATAAAAGGGATTGATATATGTATTTTGTTTTAGATTTCTGTCTATCAATCATCTTAAGTTTAGTGTGTGTGTAATGATAATCCATAGAAGTTTTAGTTTTATCCAAAATCTAGACGCCTATTAATTATTTGAACGTATTAAAATGCCGAACGTAATAAACCTACTAATTTTTCATATATACTTATTTATAACACAAAGGGCCAAATGACGTTTTTAAAAAGTTATATATTTTTTAAGATATATAACAAATAATAATAATAATAATAAAATATCTTTTAGTTGAATTTAGTGTACGGACAAACCATTTTCAGTATAATGGTTCTTCGGTATAATGGGGTTTCTGTCTGCTTTATTAATGTGAGATACATAAAAATCTAAAATTTGGAAATGAACAATATACAACGATTGTTTACATACATTGCATTTATTGCAAATTATGGAACTTTGTAATAAACGTTTCCCACATACATATATTTTACAATTAAAACAAATGCTTGTAGTTTTGTTTTCTTTGCAATGTATTACTTGACACTTTTTTGCACTCTTGAATTCAAACTAAAAATGTCAGACGCTTCGATATGTATACTAAATATACTCAGTATATACATTATATGTAGTTAATATGTGTACTATAACTTGTACTCTTCAAACAAAAAGTACAATCTAATGTTAAAAATCCCCTGGATATAGAAAACTCTTGGTTGAGCCGAACTCGATTCCGTTATACAGGAAATTATTTATTATAATGTTCTTATTTCTTTGGAGAAACAGATTTGCTTTATCACTAATGCTATTTGAAATGTTTATGACGAACTTTTCCCCAAATAATTTGTATATAACCCTTATGCAAAATCTGGAATATAATGAACAAGGATTCAATGAATTCTTTTGATCAAATGACCAATTGCGACGCATGTCAAAATACATATATCTATCGGTAAAAATAATAAAAGAGGGGAGTACTAAATAAAACTGCTAGAGTGTAATACTGCAGAAAACATTATTGCTTTTTTAGTTTCATGGTATGCACGTAGTTGCATTAAAATAAAACTGCATAGATTTAAGGAAGGATGTAAAAGTTCTATAGGATTTACTATACGATTCTGAATTGGATTTGCTTGACAGATAGGAGTTTTAAAGTTCACATTTTTCTGGCTGATGTAAAGCTTTTGTTATGTGTTTCAATCTACTATTTTCTGATGAAATTCAAAACCTAACTCAGACAACAAGTCTTATAATTCTGAAATACTGTCAGGTGACAATATCTAAACTTGAATTGACATCTCATTTTTGACATCTAAATTGGGATAACGTGAAGACGGAGGTACGACAGATTTAGTATGTATCAATTTCTGCCATAAGGAAAGAATTTTCCTTGGGATTTAGAAACTCAAGTAAATTGTCCACCAATTACCAATCCGTTTCTGTATTAAGTTACCTCGGTCCTCGATTTCCTTCATTTATCGTAGAAAAGAAACATTATTTAAGTCTGTACTATAATGCTAAAATGCTTACATGTTTATCGTTTAATTCTAATCAACAAAAAAGGAGCCTATTGATTTTTTTTTCCTAGAAGAAAATTTTATTTGTTGAAAAGTACGATGGAATGCACTATTGTTTATACATTTTATGTGAGCAGAATATGATCTTAGAATGCTTAGAATGATTTCATCTTAGGCTCTCTGTCTAAAAATTAAAAAAAAAAAATTACCTTTGTAGATGAGAAATTCTGGTTTCGAATTAATGGTCGGTGTTGTTGTTTTAAAGTCCAGGTGCCACTTGAAATCTTCCACGTAAAGGGTTGATGCTCATTAAATCTCTCAAAGTCCTCACGTTGGAGAGTGTAGCGCCATCTAAGGTGGCTTTTTTTTTCATTTGAGCATTGTTCAAAATAAAGACATGGGCTCGATAGCCGAATGGTCATGATCGTGGGTTTTAAACCTAATACCACTTAAAGCCCATCTGTAGAGAGGCTGATGCTCATTAAAGTCCTCACGTTGGAGTTATGTGCATGTTGGAGGTTGGAGAGTGTAGCGCTATCTAAGGTGACTTCTTTCTCATTTGAACATTGTTCAAAATAAAGACATGGACTCGATAGCCGAATGGTCATGGTCGCGGGTTTAAACCTAGTACCACTTAAGGCTCATTTGTAGAGAGGCTGATGCACATTAAACTTTTCTCGGTTTTTCCTGAGCTGAGCTCAAGCAAACGAAACATACAATCCTGTCTCATTCCTAGTGTAGCTAGGGCATTGCAAAAATTTACACTGTGCAATCGGTCTTTCACGAATTATTTCACATGTGCTTTTTATGGCTTAGAGTAATTGAAAAATACCACCCAGGGGAGTTTTCTACAAAAAGAGGACGTCTTTGAGCTGAGCTCTTCACGCATGTTTGAAAGACACTTTGTTGACTACATTCTCCCGACAGAGGAGAAAACTAATTCTACACGACAGTCAGTGTATTATTTGCTGCTTAAAGAGAGACAACAAAGGGAAGAAGGTAAGAAGAAAAACAAGATTCTACTGTTCGGATTGCGATGTTTATGTGCAGTACCGTGATCGAATTGATCATACACGATCAAATTTTGGTTAATAATTTCGTAATCATTTATGTAAATGCAAAAGATGTAAATAAAGTTTGTAATTCAAGGTGAAAGCTACGTATTCTAAGCTTTATATTTATAGTTAATGGGAATTGACTCCGAAGTCTATTGATTTTTGCCAAACAGAAAGCCAACTCTACAAGTAAATTACTCATTTATTTAAATAGTTATTTTTTACACTAATTCTTAAGAAATTTTGTATGCGAATGATGCTATTATGTTTAAAAAGATATGTATATTTGAAAATATGCATAAGAAATGGCACTTTTTTTAATCCAAAATACAGAAATAAAATGAGCCTGGATGGGGTTAAAAATGTCCAGGTTCAAAATCAAGCCGTTTGCGGAATGTGGATTTTGATCAGGTTAAAGTAATAGAGAAGGGGTTCCATACAGCTCATGTGTCGTTGTCTTCACTTGCCATGGTTCAAAACTATGAGATCCGTTGCTAGTAGCCCTTGTATTGCTTCATAATTCGACGTGAGTTAAAGTCAAATCAAATCAAATTTACAAGGTACATTGCCATTAGTATTCGTATTGCTTCTAAATGCGAAGCTAATAAGTATCAGTGACTTAATAAGCAAAAATGTGATTCACACTTTTGTAGTAATAGGTAAAATCGAATTTAACACACACAAACCAAATTCCACAGAGAAAAAAAATAATAATAAAGACTTGGTTTCGGATTTTCACTAGTGGTATGGTAATAATAAAATCTCTTCGAATAAACTGTAGTGTAAATCATTCTAGAGAAAAAATTTGGATATTAAAAAATGTGATAAGGAGGGGAAAAAAAAGGTGTTTTTAATATCATCAGTCAATTTTTACACGAATATACAAAAACATATCTGCTAAGTTTGAGAAACTATTGTAAAAATATCTAATATGTCTTAGTTTTTCTGAGGCGTATCCAATATTTTTATCAACTGAATTGATGTTCTTCAGATTTTACGTCTTGTCCGAATGATTGAGTTTTTGTATGAAAGCCATGCTTAGAAGCAAACATATTAAATACACATTCTGAAATATTATTTAAATTGAAATAGACATTTTTTTTTAAATATTCACAAAAAAGTTTTCAAAAAAAGAAATATTATTAAGTAAAGTTCTTAATCCAATATAATATTAAATGTTAGTTTTTGTATGTTTATTAAAGACACAAAACATGAGAGGAAAACTATTTATTAATACATAACATCTTAGAAATAAAATACGCGGAGATAATTTAGAGAAGTATTGTACGCATTAATGGACCTCAAATTTTAAACCACGGTAAAAGAAAATAATGATAATATAATTATGTGTAAATAGAAATGTTGTTCTTCCGTCTCGGCTTATGATTATTCGTTAGATAATCTACTTCATTTTATGGTCCCTCGATTTTTCCTTTCTATGAGATGACTCTCATGTTGCTTTTAGTACTATTTTAATAAATAGCCACTCAATTACATTATTAAATCTTTTCTAATCTTACTTTACTTTTGATTTTAAAAACACTTACTAAATGTAGTTAAATATATTAGGCTTTTTTATTAACGTTATGGGTTGATAGAGTGAAAATATTACAACTCAAAAAATACTTTTCTTATAACAATTTATTGGAAATTAATTTAATTCAATTTTTTGATTTCTAATGGCCAGGGTTACAGAAGACCATTACACCACAAGGGGGTAGGTACAAAAACAAAAACAGACAAAATAAAAAAAATATCAGGGGAAAAAATGGCGAGAAAAGTTTATGACCTATATTCAAGGCGATTCGTTTTCTTAATTATTGATCATGTGGCCGAGAATAGGAGTGTAGAACAATACAGATGCAAGAGGAATCATTTTGTTGAATGGTAAACCAGTTTATTGTACATTTAGACACACGCAAACACAAACGTGGACGACACAACAAAGAACACAGAAACAAAAACTAACTGCGCAGGTTTATACTACGTGGACAAGGAGTGGGCTGAATTTTTAAGAGCATCCGGGGCTTTTATATGAAACGGGAACCGGAAGCTCCAAAACTCATATGACTTCCATGTATGGACCTTGTGATTGGTGGAAAGACATCGTAAAAAGATGGTTTATATCTTCTTACTTTAAAAACGCAGAGCTGTTAATTTTTAAGAGATAAAGTTACGGTTATGCCTGTTATGTGGGTAGCTAATAGTTAATTATTTACATGAGAGTTCTGAAGAGTAAGGACCCCTTTACAAATTAAAATGTTGTTCAAGATGAAATTAAATGAAATTATTTATGTATATTATATATGTATAAATATATTTGAAATCCCCCCCCCCTGAGGGGTGCGATGTATTGAATATAACTAGTGATCATTTCATCAAAAATGGATGTAGTAATCTTGTATTGACAGAATGGAGGATACTGCTTGCTATTAATCTCCAGATTTATTTTCAGTAGAATATTTCACTTAAGCAGCAAACATACTCACACACAACACAAGAATTTTACAAAAGTTTAACGGAGGATTATACACATACAAGTAGTGACCGGCCAATTTCCCCTGAAAACAGGAGTTTAAGTACAAAGTTGCAACCGAAAGTTTAGAAACACATGACTTCCGAAGACTTCTCTTCTGATTTGTTCAGAGAACCGGATGATGTTTGTTATATAATTCTTAGTTTAAATATACTAAGCTTTTAATTTCGAAGAGATAAATTTAAGATTATATTCCGTTATGTGGGTAGTTAACAGTTATTTATTTATTCGAAGTCCTGGTGGTTAGGACCAATGCAAATTAAAAAACTTGAAAGATGAAATTAATGTGAATTTATAAATATATATATATTTCATCTTAAAATGTTTTTATAAAGACTTCATGAATTTTGGATGGAAGTTATTATTATGGTAATATAAAGACTGTAAAAGAAATTAAATGATAATAATTTTTCATAATTTGTTTTCTACGGAATTTATTCTGTGAAGAAAATAAACATGTAACGGTATTTTCTTAAAATGAAGCATATATTCTTTATGAACGCAGACAATTTAACTGTTTGAACTTTTAGTTTTTTACGTTTCACAGTTTCTGTAACAGACTGTGCCGATTAATTAGTTTTACATTTTTAGTTCTGAAAAATAATTATCAATAACTTTGCGTAAAATTTCTGAAAAATGTTGTGTAACAAGTTTTATGTGACTAACATTTGATCCACTTATTTAACATTACAAAACTATATTTGTGTAACGTATTTTCAAGTCGCTAAATTAATTACCGTGGAAAGGGCATCTATAAAAAGAAATACCCAAAAATATTGTATTAATTTTTCCTTTGCATTATAATTTAAATCTCTTTAAATTATTAAAAATGATTTGAAGCTCATCTCTCTGACGATTTTAAAATGATAGCTAAAAATGTACATTCATCCAATTTATATATGTATGTCAGAATTTTTTTTCTTGACTTCATTTATTTATTTATTTTTGCTCATTCTGTGAAGTAGACGTACTGTATTCTTCATAATTCAGTTTAATTTATTTTTTATTTGTCTAGTTTAAGACCAGAGGGCTTAGATGTCATGTATTATGTAAAAATATCATATTTATAACTTTATTCTCTTACGAAAGAACCTGAATAACATTTAGCTAAGGTATTTTTGTGGTGAATGTTTAAACGCTTTGACGCTGCACACTATGAAATCCGTTTATTTTTACCATGATGAATGGAAACATATTTGGGGCTTAAATCAGTGCTTCTCAAAATTTCAATATTTACGACCCAATATTTAATCATTATCTTCATCGCGCCCCCCTTCCATTTAATAATAATGTATTAAATTCACTAATAATATACTTTGACGCTAAAGCCACAATAAGTCTTTAATTATAAAACGGTCAAAATATCAATGTAAGTGTTAAAATTTGTATATAATTTTATATACCGTAAAATCCGGCATATAACACGCACTTTTAACACAGAAAATGAGATCGAAGTTTACGGATGCGCGTTATACGCCGGGTATAAAAATGAGAGCTTTAAAAATAAAAAATAAAAGATATGCATAGAAAAAAAATTAGACTTTTACATAGATCCAAATACCGTTTATTTTAAAGAAATGACATTCCTCTTATGAACTTAAAAAGGGTTGTAATACTAAAAAAAGTATACTAATTTTTTCTAAGGCTAGGAATAATACATGGACAGAATTACTTCAAAACATAAGAGCATTGAATACGTACATTTCAGGTTCCTTCGAAAAAACAGCATGCGCGTTATACGGCGAACATACCTAAAATTTTAAAAAAATGCAGCTTGAAAGTATAGGTGCGCGTTATACGGAGGTGCGCAAAATACGCCGAATTTTACGGTATATAACAAGCTCATGGGGTCACTCGTAATTATTAAACTTGTTCTTAACTTACAGTATTGTTAAATTAATTATCAAATACATTGTGTGTACAGTACTAATACATTTATAAGTGTATTATATCAGTATGAATATATATATATATATATATATTATTATTATTATTATTATATCAGAATGTATTTTGTTTTGCTTCCTTTCAATAAATTAATAATTTTTTTTAAATAATCATTTGTTTTGGACTTTTCGATATGCTCGCGTCCTCCAAGTAAGGTTTTCTTGCCCTCTAAGGAGGAGCATGCCCCACAGTTTGAGAAAAGCTAGCTTAAATGATAAATCCTGAAATACTCTGAAGAAGAAAGAGCACCGACAATTATTTAAATGACTATTAATTTTGGTGGAAAATGTTTCCAACAAAATATTTATTTCAGCCCCAAAACATTCATTTTTATTTCTTCTCAAAAGTACTTTTATTAAAAAAACATCCGTAGATTATTTTCTTTGCTTTTGCTAATTATACAGTATGAACTTGATTGCTAATTAAAAAAAATAAGATGAAATAATTTAAAAATTTTTAAGCAAGAGTGCCTTTTTGCGATTAATTTTTAAAATAGTAAAGTATATGTTCCAGTAATGTTATAGAACTTACATCGTATCCAGTAACATACTAAAATTGCTACAAATTTATTCCTCAGAATCTTCTAGAATTGAGGTTTTAAAAGAAGATTTTACCACTTAAGAATAAAAATCCGGACTATATACAAGACCAGAGAGCTTTCGGATGCATGTTTTAATAATTTTCACCTAATTCGCATTTAAGTATATCTTTAAAATTTAAGAACATTAAGTACCTATTAATTATTACATTAAGCATGAAATATTTTCTTTATAAAAAAATCTTTTAATAAAAATGAAAACAAACAAAATTTTTTTTTTCTTAAGAAATTATTCTTATGGTTATATTGCTAATAATTCGGCTAATGATTTAGATTTGATAGAATTTTGATCTTCAAAAATTATTGACTTTTTAAATCAATTAGTCATAGGAATAATTCTTTGAAATTTCCTTTAAAAATAATTCACAGCTCTTTTATATCTCTCACAACCCTAGGTTATTTTTTAATTTATTTTTATGTGTATATGTGTTTATATGTTTTATGTGTATATAATATGTATAGAAGCATATTTGTTTTGATTTTAAATCAGATTGATATCTGATTCCCGAAATATATTTACTTAATGTTGTATAGTTTTCAAAAATCAAAAGAACAACAAAATCGCATTTAACATGGAGTCGAAAATTTACACTGATTTGTGAACAAAGTTTCTTCAAAATTCCTTCTCTGATTTTTCATAATCCGTTGCTCTATAATTTGAATCACGTCTTACATTAAAAAAAAGTCTTCCAACGTCCCTAATGAGAAACAGCGATTTTGATAATAAGATGTAATTCACTTTAATAACCATCGCAGGTTAAGATAAACCGAACCGAAACTTTGCATAGTGTCTAACCCTTAATCGAAAAGATACCTTTCGCAGAAGTCAAACCAAGGCATTTTGCTGATATCAGAAGCATTTAAGAAAATTTATGATCCCGTAATTGGATTTTATAAAGGGGGAAACATATATTACGGTAAGTAAAAAAACGTGTGGCTCATCACATTATTATAAGAGGAGGGGAAAAATATATAAAAATGGAAGGCCCTATCTGGACTAATCACTTGCCTCCGAGATGGCTAAAGGCTAGTATGCCCACTGGAGGCGATGGCATTATCTAGTAATTTTCTTATAACTATCGACATGAGATCAAAAAGTGAGTGGCGTGTCCATTCCCACGTATGAGAGAAGAACAAAAATGTAGACGAACCCATGCACGGGGGGTTGAAGCATTCACATCCTGTCCTCCCCCCTCATCTTTTCGAATGCAACGCGCCAATGACACAGTACCATGCCAATTACACGGAAGTTAATCACCTAATCGTGACGTTGTCCACCCTCTGACTTTTGCAGTGCGGTCGTCCGTCTCTTGAATGATGGATATCAGCAAAATGGGACAGAGAAGAACATAATACCTTGGTGGAAAGAACGAAGAACATGAAAGAAGTACCTTTTTCGTCCTCACGATTTCTCGCGGCAGCTGAATAATTACATTTAAGATCGAAATCAGATCTTCCTTGGCTTCGTGATGGAACTCGCTCCTTTAATACTTTCTTTGAGAAGTTGTTTTTTTTATGAGGGTATTGTCGCAATGAAGGATTTCTTAGAAGTTTAACAAGTAAAAAATTTGAGAACTTTTAATAAAGCCATAACTTTTTTTTTTTGTTCCTAGAATTAATGAACAGGAGCTAACGTTTTAAAAAAAATTCTTTAAATCCTATCGCCTTTTCTACGAGGCGGTTTGAAAAGATCTCATCTCTATACAATCAACCTATGATTTGTAGACTGTTATTAAACTTGAAAAAAAGTGTATGTCCCGTACCACCTTTTTATTCGGAAATACTTTAGACTTTTGCGTATGACATTAACTGAGAAGTACTATAGCATTGAAATAAGTACCTAACAAAACAATAAAATATAAAAAGTACACTTTTTCGTATCGTGGTAATAATTATTAAAATAATACCAGCGTAAAAAGAAACTAAGAAAAGTTCTCAATTTGAGTTTCCAAGAAATTACATTTGCTCAGAAGGTTCCAAATGGAATTAGTTCTACATCTATTTTTATTTAAAAGACTTTTCTAGAGATACTGTTCAGTGAGATAGTTTTAAAAATTTGTCTCAAAAAGTTTGCGAAGCTTAATAAAGTAAATATGTTTTTGTGGGCATTAATAAATGGAGCCAGACATATTATGTCTTATCCAGGGAAAAAGCTCCACAAAACATTAAGCTACTCATAACTAGTTATTATAGAATACAATATGTATTTGAGTTAAATCCTGATGTACTGTGAAGGTAACATACATATCAAGCCATGCAACTACTAAGTAAGTTTTCTTTTCTTCATTAATTGAAAATATTATCAGGATAAGAGTTCTTTTTCATATTCATGAAAAGGACGGAACATTTTTTTCAACGTTGCAGACAACGTAATTTTAGATTTTATAGTATATGCTCTTGAACCACTTCCAGGACTTCGTGGAAGTAACTAATTGTTAGTTACCTTTCTAACAAGAGTTAACCGTAACTTTTAACACTAAAAAATTATGCTATTAGCTTCTTTCGATTCCTAGTTATGTAACTACGTCGTACTATAGCTGCTCCCCAATCAGAGAAGCCTTTCACTGAAATTATGTGAGTTAGGAAACTGCTGGTTGGCGTTTTGTATAAAAATCCGAAAATCTATAGAGAAATACGCATTTTCTTGTCCTCGTCTTGTAGAACGTGAATGCGCCTTATTTATGCTATGATTTCTATGCTTGTGTGAGTGTTTTTTACATGTAAAATAAAACAAGCTGTTAGTATATTCAGCCTTATCAACTGTAACACAAAATCGACAACCGCAAAATCATCCATATCTTAATAAAAATGGGAATCCACTTGGTAATTCGTTATATATGTATATATATATACAGTCATGCATCAAATTTACGAGCCTTTATTCAGCGAATTCCTCTATTTTGCAAACTTTTCCTTGGAAACCAGATTATAAAGTACATTGAAAATGAAACTCTTTTTAACGAACTTTTTTTTCGGGATTTAGCGACTTAGTTAAATAGAGGTCCGACTGTATATATATCTATATCTACGAGGGCTATTCAGAAAGTAAGGAACGTTTCCGTCTGACATCGCTAGGTGCACTCCGATCACGTATATTTTGGTGTTTGGTACTCGGCATCTCAGCCGGCATCCAGCCATCACAATGGGAACATTTCAACGCTGCCCATTTTTTCTATTTTCAAATTTAAAATGTGCGCTGCAATTGAAAATCCCGCCAGTTGTGAGGTGTGGTCTGTGATACGTTTTTTGTAGGCAAAAGACCTAAAACCTATGGAAATTTATCGACAAAAGTGTGAAGTGTACATAAACAACGTAATGAATCAGTTTAAAAATGGCCGAACTAACTTTCACGAGGAAGAGAAGATTGGACGCCCTAGCATTATGACTGACGAACTGGGCGCTTAAGTTGATGAAAAGACTCGTGAACTCCGCATTCAAGAGAACTCCTCAATTCATTCAAATGGGAGGTTTTCCCTCCTCCGCCCTATATTCCCTATCTTGCTCCTAGTGATTTTCACTTGTTTCCAAGAATGAAGAACTGGCTAGCAACACAGCGTTTTGACGACGACAAGGAGCGTCACTGGGTGGCTGAGATCGCAGGCGGCAGAATTCTATGACGAAGGAATTTCAAAGCTTGTTCACCGCTATAATAAGTGCCTCAATTTGTTTGGTAACTATGTAGAAAAAAAGAAATTTAGTCGCTCTTTCTGATGTGTACAATAATTTTTTTTCTTGTACTTAGTTTCTTTTTAATTCCAAAACGTTCCTTACTTTCTGAATAGCCCTCGTATATATATATACTTTTGAATAATTATACAAACTAAAATCAAAATGGAAATTTCTTTCTTTTACATAAGCAACATTGGCTTCGCTTTTTTGATACTTTCGCTACAAAGTTCTTTGTCAGAATTATGGTAATGTTATAATTCCTGAGTAAATTTATGAGAGAGAGGGAGAGAGAGTGTAATTATAATAATATATAAACCAGAGTTTTTCAGGAGAATTAAATAAGTGCGGACTATGTACATAACTTTACCCTCAAAAACTTGAATCTGCGGAAAATCTGTATAGTGTGTATTCTGTATTTTTCTGCAGTTGATCTATGATTCATACATTGCAATCAAAATGAACAGTATGCATTGCAATACTTGCATTAGAATCGATATGTATTAACATTGCAAATCTAAGTGTAATCAGTTTGAATAAATATTTAATGTTAAGGATAACAATTTCCCGATACTAATTATTGATAATATTAGCATAAATAAAAAAATGAAAATTGGAATATTCTTTGAATTTTGAATAAATTAAAACTGTGATAAATTATGTAGCACATTAACATAAAACTGTAATAAATTATGTAACACATAATTTATTGCAGAACTTTATTGATTTAACTCTTAACAAGTATTGGATTAACTTAACAAGCATTGAATTTTTTTTCACTGGAAATAATTGTAATTAACATAATTCTTTCCAATTAAAACCACTTCTCAGATTCCTACTTAGCTCTTCCGACCTTTAAAACATAATTTTACCTGACGTTGAAGGAATAAGTTTATTTGTATATAAAATACAATGCAATAATAGCACAATATAACAAACAAATTCTCTCTCAGATTTTATGATAGATTTCTATACTTTTGATATATATCCTGTATAAAAATGTTTTGAAAGACGAAACTTGTGCATTCAAATGCATTTAAGATATTAATTAATATAGTATAATTTCTCGATATGCAAACGCCATTTATTATATTTATACAAGTATATTATGAATATATAACGGAATATGAGAATATTACCGAATGTGATTTATTTTAAGTTCGAGTCTTTTAATAAAAAACATGCTTAAAGCGATACTGTGATATTAAGTCTATCATATGTGTATATAATATATCACGGTACTTATTTATACAGCATTAAAGTACATTATAAAGGAAAATATGCCAATAAATTTACAGTAAGCTAATCAAAAAATAAATAAAATATATAAATAACCGTGAAATTAATAATTAAAATACAAAATTTCAAGTTCAGATAACAAATTTTTTGGAGCACCTTTATTCATTTCCTGCTTTATATTTGCATAAATATAATTAATGGATTTTTTATAACGAGAGTTATTTATTAATAAACAAAATCTAAAATGCACTAAAAATAATTCATAGCCTTCAAAAGAATTGTTTCAGGAACAGAAGGAAGAAGAAATAAAAAAGGTGAGGTATTATGGAGAAAATATGTATTACATACGAAACGGATTTATATTAGAAGTAATACTTTTTTCGCGCTAAATAATGAACAAGTGAAACAATATATCCATTTATGATTATTCTTTAATGAAATATATAGAACTATTCTTTAAAAAAATGGAATGTATTATCTTATTCCCATTTTAACCTGCTGCCAAATAAAGTTGATTGATAGTTAGGACCAATAACTATTTTGAGAACTAAAATGAGATATAGTCTAACTTTTTTCGAACTTTTAACGGTTATTATTTAAATTTAAGTATGGAGCATATACTGGTTAGAAAAGCAGTCGGTAACCTACGGCACGCGTACAATTCTCAGTCAAACTCAGCACTACTCTACAAATCTGATAAGTTTTGAGTGGATGGAAGTTAATAAATTTATAATGGACCTTATTCGATAAACATCTTCAGAATTATGGACATTTATGGAATTCCGAAAAAAATTTGAAATATAACTCTTAAGATAAATTTACAAATATTTTGTAAATTATTGAATGTTATTGCTGGGTAGATTTAATTGTTTGAAGAGAGAAAATTGCATGTACTCTGCTTTCCGCTTAGTTTCCTACATGTCAGTGTAAAAAATCTTTTCTCCTATGAAAAATATTTCAAGTCCGCAAAGAAATTGTTTAGCAACTGAATGCTCAAAATCATTTTAAACTGAAAGTCGCACACTAATTTTGATATATTATTAAGAAATTCAGCCCCCTGATTTTGCTATATAAACGTAGAGTGGTGTAAGCACTAGGTTTGCATTAAAATACTTAGTTATCTTTTTATTTAACAATAATGAAAGGAAATGCTTATACTGTACGTCAGTGCTTCTCAAATTTTCAATGTTTGCGACCCAATATTCAATCATAATTTGATCATGCCCCCCTCCATACAATAACGATGTATTAAATTCAATATAATACTATACTTTGACGAGATAAACCCACAACACGACTTTAGCCTCTTTTCCTCCAACGTATATTAACGTCTCGCTCACCCAGTGTGTTAATTGCCCACAGACGTATATATACGTCTTTCCGAAGTACTATCTTTTCTGTGAACTGCTATCCATAAAATTATTTCGAAGGTTTTGGAAAGCAATAACATGACCTTGACAGTGTTCGCGAAGGTTTTACTTGTTTCAGAGGATTTGATTATTTATTCCTTTTCTACCCCCTCAATACACCACACACGCTTACGTACGCGGCATTGGGAACGAATCACGTAATTTTTAATTGGCATATAAGGGATTAATTATGTAAACCGTACAAATTATCCTGATAAGTGATAATGTTGGCATATATTCTTATATATGACAAATCCATGGGGTCACTGGTAATTATTAAACTTGTCCTTTCTTAATTTAACAATAATGAAAGGAAATGCTTATACTGTACGTCAGTGCTTCTCAAATTTAATAATTAATTTAAATTTCTTAAATTAATTATAATATATATTGTGAAGTACTGATACATTTATAAGTGTATTATAGTGTAAATGAGTATTTCATTTTGTATTATGTCAGAATGTATTTGATTACTTTCAGTAAGTTAATAACTTGTTTAAATAATCTTTCGTTTTCGACTTTTCATTATGCTCGCACCCCCCTCGTAGGGTTATCACGCCCCTTTAGAGAGTGCGCCCCATAGTTTGAGAAACACTGCTTTACGTTATCTATTTCTCATTTTAGTAAATATGTTTAAAAATACATAATATATGTACAATTTTAATTATTCTTATTTTTACTGAAAAAAAAAATGTTATATTTTTTATGCTGCTGATGTTAAGAAGTATCGTTAAATGATACAAAATTAATATATAATAAAATTGTAAATATCTAAATTATTGTCCTCTATTCTTTAATTCTGCATACATTATCACGGGAACTGAATTGGTTCAAAAATGTCCTACTGAGTGGCACGCTGAATCATATTGGTACATTGGTTTGGCACGCAACAGCTATAAGGTTGCCAACCCCTGGGTTAGATTATGGGTTACAACAATGTTTTCAAACGTTCATAATTTGAATGAAATGTACCATTCGTTGGAACCTCGTTTCAGTATACGTCACCAATGAACTTTTTGTTGAAATATATTAACAACTTCTACTTATTACAGATACTTCAACGTATTATTAAGGTGACCAACCTTCTTCCTTTAGGGAGGACAGTAATCTTTTTATAAATTCTGTCTTTCCTCGAAAAGTGTCCTCCTTTTCAATATTTTAAAAAACTGATCTGTTAATCTCTATTCAGAGATGAACCAAACATGCTTCCAATATGTCGAAGAATGGTCTGAAACAAATATCACAAGAAATAACAGTCTTCAATGGTGTTTTTTTTTGACTTCATCGCAAGTAAATTGGGCAGATACGGAAAATTGTGTTGAGTTTTAATCGAAAGAAATGCCTGATATTAACATTGATGACAATTGTCTGTTTGAAGAAATTAGAAGACTGAATGTATATTTAAATTCTAATAAATTGGAACGATTTAAAATCAGCATATTGGAATTGATAAAATATAGACAGAAATACTTAATCATTTCAAAAATGAACACTTTCCATATGATAATTTAATTATTCTTCTAAATTTACGTTGTGCTGCCCTGGAACTAATATAGAAGTTGAAAGAGTTTTTTTCAGTTGGTAATGATTTTTGTGCAAGTGAAAAATCAAGATTGAATGTTGATATTTTAAAATGCAGTACTTACCTTACAATTTAGTATGAAGGACATTTTTTGCTCCGAAATTTCCGATGTAGTAGAAAATGATATATTGACAAAAAAAAAAAAAAGAATATTTAACGGAGAAAAATTCACTTAAGTAAATAATTTAAAGGAATACAAGCGTAATTACCGTATTTTATTTGAATTAATAAAATGTTTCTTATATTTACGTTGTAACCTTTTCTTAAATTTTTCACTCGCGAGCGTCCTCCTTTTCATTGTAAGAAAAACTGGTCACCTTAGTATTATTTATTATTATTTTTTTAGCATTTAAATTATAGAATAAACATTCAAACTGAGTGTCATGTGAATGTGGAGCGAATAGTATAAAAAGAGCTCACATAACAATTACGTGATGTCTCTAATTGCCTTTTACGTAATTTTAAATACTTTTTGTCACATCTTTCATAGGGTTTTCATTGCGTAATATTATTTTGAGCCTATTAATTTATGAATACTGTTTATCATCAGTTTATAAGTACCTCAAGAAGAGAAAGAGAGTGAGTTTTTAATTTTAGAAATTATTAATTCGTAGAAAATAAATTGATCCATTTAGAAACTCCCTTTATAAATTATGATACGAAAGGTTTTAAGAAAATGCTTTAATAGACCATTCATTTTCTTCAAAATAAAGCTGACATTGCCCCCCCCCCCGAGATTTGTTCATCAATTTGTAATTTAATGAAACTAAAATTTTTTTAGTTCATATTTTAATAAGATAGAAGTTCGCCGATAAAATATTGATAACCGCTTTAACATGTCGATATTAGTAAATACTTTATGAATAATATGAAATTTAGAGAAGGAATCAATAACTTCATCACATATTGCAAAGTAGGAATCACGAATTAATTACAAATAAAAACTGTGGTTCTTTTAAGACATTGTATATGGGTCATGGATGCAGCCGGAGTTCGATCATTGAGTAAAACAGCAATAAACCATTTTTTTCAACGAAACTTTATTTGTATTTTTATCTGTACGATACATACTCTCTCTTTGTACAAATCTACTTAATACTACTATTTCTACGTGACCCGAGCTCAACTGACAACTAGTAAGAAAAGTAAAAGTACATTTCACGCATGAAATGTACTAGCGGTCATTATTTTAGCTTCAAAACTATTAAAGGAAAGCAGATGAAAATAGTTCAATAGATGATAATCAGATAATGTGAAAAAAACAAAAACTATATATATATATATAATCGTACAGCAGTAGTTTAGTCAGGTGTGTTTAAAATTTAAGGTATTGTGACGGGCCCTATCCACACCTTTTATTAATCCTCTAAGGAAAAATATTTCATAACTGTTGTATGGTTATAAAATAGCTTACAGTAGAAAAACCGTGATTTATATTAATTTGAGTGCTATTTAAACTCTAGCGAAGTGAATGTAGAAGTTGGTCGTTAGGCTGCTATTAAAATCAGATTATCGAAGTCAATATCTGAAGTCCTCGGAGTTGTTCAACCCTTTAACTGCCACCGGCGTATATATACATCTATCTCAAATGGTACATTTAGTGTCATGGACGTATATATACGTCTTTCCGAAACGTTGTTCTTTTCTTTGCGCTGCTTTCAGCCGTGATTAAGTTAACCGCTCCTTCAGTTTATGATATTTCTTGATAATAATTTGGAAGATTAATAAAGATGCTTATTTAAGTATAATGGCTGATTATTCGGTGTCTCCAACTTCACCAGTGACCACAGGGTTGCGACAGTATGATAAGAAATTTGGCTAAGTTCCTGATATTTTATTTTGTATTGATCACAAAGTGTTAATAAATGTAACAATCGTTTATCTTTTTCAACGGAAAAGAAATCTTAAAAAAAATATTTTAGTAGAATATTTTTAATAAAAAAAAATGCTGAAATATAATACGATAGACACGCCTGGATATCAGAAATCCAGGTGTACATGAACATTTTATGTTCATAAAATAATCTCTACCCGTATAATCGAGTCTAATTATTCGTATACGCTGCTGGCAATTAAAATGGAAACCGGCACGGAGGAAGGATGATACAAACGCCAAATTCGCATGACAGAAAGAATAAGCTCGGATATGCATCCATTTTACAATTTAAGTGAATTCGAAAGAAACAGGAGAGATAAACGGCGTCACAAGCTATGTGTATAAAAGAAAAAATTAGCAACGAGTTTCTCATTCGGAAATCGTATTTGAATATTTGCTGTTTGGGAAATTGTGTAATGCCTCGTATATATATAGGAGAAATGGCTAACAGCACATGCCAGAATTCGATAGAGGAAGAATTGAGGCTTATCGAGATTGCAATTAATTTTGCCACGATATTTTTAATCACACTGGTAGAAATCCAACGACTGTACTGCAAATATGTGGTCTACGGGTTCAGGAGGGGCACATATTGAGCGTCATACAGGATCTAAATGGCCTCCTTTTACCAACGCTCGAGAAGACAGAAATGTTGTCAAGTCAACCTTGCAGGTTCGTACAGCTACATCACGGACCTTGAGTTAGGAAAAGGATTGGTTCGTAGCTCGAAAAGTATCCGCATGGGAAATGTGACTACATCCGAGGCACCACGGACTGATTGCGTGGCCAAAACTATTGCGGTTTTCCTTGACACAACAACATAAAGTTCGTCGTTTGACACTAATGGCAAACCTTGGTACAGAAGTGGTCAAAGGTTGTATTTTAGCTTAGTTCTGCGTGTCGTATCATGATGTATCCGTCTGTATCTGGAGGGGCCAATGAGAATAAACCTGTTATTTTGCATCTGATACCATCATACGGACGAGTGAGTGAATATTAAAGTCACACTGTTCAGCTACACGAGACTTTTGGCGAAGGACCTTGTAATTTTGAGCTATGGTCAAGTGACGAGGACGACACCTGAGCTGGCATCCCCTCTCCTAACAACCACACCAACGAGAGGACGTCTTTGCTCTCAACAAATTTAACGTGCATCGTTCCCCTACACGGCAGGTCTTTAGTGATCGTCATACGGGACTTACACGTAATCTGTTGGTATGAACATTGGTTACAGGACGTGACCACCTCTTATTCACATCGTCAGTAATCGAAACAGCCATCACTACATTTTTTAGATCTTCAAACCAGTGGATGTGTCCTATCATTGAGGCCTCGAAAACGTCATTTTTGGACAAGATAACACGAGATAGCATATTGCCCGGTACCTCATGGTTCTGACGTACCTGGACGCAGAGGAAGTTCAACTTTTGCCCTGGCCAACACGTTTTCCAGATCTCTCATCCACTGAAAGTCTCTTGTAGTGGGTTGCGGGGAGATTTGGCCACCACCTCTCTCCTTCCACAGCGATGGAAGAAGGGTGGCATAAACTTGAAGCATAGTGGAAAGACTTGCTCGCATCTGTCATCCAGGCCGAGTTCGATTCGATGCCTAGCAGGGTTGCAGCGTTTTAATTCCCAGGGGTGGTAGCTGTGTGTACTAATTAGGGATCATGTTATCCCTAAATTTTCAACAATTTTAATCATGTTTTCTTTCTATTATGCTACAAGCGTACAGCAAGTAAATATCTGCTGTTTGCTTTACGTTTTGGTGTCATAATTTTAATAGCCAATAGAATATATATGTGAGAGCGTTAATATTCGTGAAAAGTGGTACACTATGAAAGAATCATCAGAAATTAAGGAAATTTATTTCACTACTATTTAAAATGCGGTGATTAAAAGATAAAAAAATACAGAGGACCTGTAACTAGGTTAAAGCAGTTTTAGCTGCAAAAGGCAGTGTCTGTGTATTATAATAATTTCTGTTTCTGTATACCCTCAATTGCCTACAAATTTAATCACTTTCTGTTCCTACTATGTGACATACAAATAATAAACAAAGAAATGTTATTTACTTTCCTTCCTATTGTTAATGGCCACTAGGGCATTGTATAGGAATATTCAGTAAAACAAACTACATATATTATTCTGATACATTTTTATGTATAACTCGTTCTTTCATTTTAATAACCATTCAAAATAAAATGTCTGCCATACATTTACCTAATTTTTTCCCTTTTTCCATCATCTATAGAGATATAGAAGCCATTCAGCAAAAAACTAAATTTATTTATTCTTATATTCAAGTACATGTAAGGCACAAATTTCAAATGTGAAGATTTAAATATGGAAATGTAAGTAGTTCTGATTTTTACATACGAAATATGAAGTTTTTCTAATCAGTGCATTTTTGCAATCTAAAGGCATGTAATATCGGAAAATATAAAATACAGCGTGTTCCAGAAGTGCATGGAATATTTCATATTGAACATACATTTCCTATAACCAGAATCTTATCTAACTTGAAAAGAGTTTCTCTCTAAAGCTTTGAATATTGCGAAAATCTCTTCCAATCCAATCTAAAAATAGAAAATTCATAAAGCTTTTATATTGCTACACTCTTCTTTGAAAAGATGGATATATATGCAATAAAATATCAGTTTCCTAGACATCGGCATTTCTTTGCTATCGTAATGTTTTTGATATTTGATTCTTGGTATGGAGTATAAAAATTTAGCAATTCTTCCATCATATCCACTTATTTACTTTTAATATGCATTATTAAATATTTATTTATTTTAACTCTTTTCAAAAATTTTCGAATAACAATTAATGTAAAGCATGCAAAGCATCTCCTATGTATTAATTTACAATTCATGGCATGTATCATTTGAAATAAACATTACAAGTGTTTAAAAAATTTTACTGTATATTTTTGTAGATTTTAAAACTGTTATTAATTATATAAATTTCACCAGATTTGAAAAGATTCCCGAATTCTCAGTAAAAAAATATTATTTATTAATCAGGATAAAAAAGATAGAAATAAATATGCAAGATCGTAAAGTGTCATATTTCGAACATAAATGTTTTTTAAAAATTTCATTTAAGAGAGAAGTACGATTAAAATGCACAGCATTTGTTCTGTAGTCTTTGCTTCAGGAAATTGACTGCGTTAGAAAAAAATACCTTATTGTGTTTCTTTTATTGTTACATATTATGAATATGTGGTTTTCGTATTTATTCATACATCAAAATTCTAAATGCTTAAATTTTTTAATAATTTAATACATGCAAAACTGTTATTAAATTAAAAAAATTACAAATCCTCACGTTTAATGAGATTTTACTTAATAAAATAAAAATATAGAACGTTTATGAAGGGTTTTTTGAAACTTGATATACTATATTTCCGTAAATAAAAACATTTGAGTTTTATCGAACATATTTTTCTAAATTTGTATTTTACTTTTTTCAGGTTATATTTTTCAATGATTTAAAATTATTCATTTAGATAACTTACAAATATACTATTTCACATAAAAGTTGTTAACATGTTTATTCATTAGCTTTTAGTATCCTGCGAATAAAAATTTCACTCAGGAAAATTTTAAATGCTTACATGAGAGTTCACGTACTCAAAATTAAAGATCAAGAGTCCTGAAGTAAAGTAAAACGTTTGGGAACGCTTGATAGAACGATATCTCAAACATAATAAAATATTTTAATCAGAAAATATTTTGCTATTTTATAAAATTTTGGATGACCATTCTGAAGCGCAAGGGTAATCAATGTATTTTTCAAAGCTGTAAGCAAACCTACATAAGCATACTATTTATCAAAAGAAGAAACACAAATGTATAAAAAAACATTCTGATTTTTAAAATTTCGAAAACCCCCAATTTTTTTTATCAAGATATCTTAAAATTGTAAGATATAATATTTTTCAATGACGATTTTAAAATATAAACCCATTTTACTTCATGAAATCAGTTTTAAAGTTTTTTCATCATTAATATCTATAAGAAATGAATTAATATTGTAGAATATTTTAATATAATTTTTTTAAAGAAATTTACAACAGAAACTTTTTATAAATATTTATTCAAGTAATGAGTATTTTCAGTAATTTTTAAATTAGTTTACTTCTTTAAAATGGAAAATATTTTTTTAAAAAAAGTTGATGGAATGCAATATTTTTTTTAGAAATTTCAGAAGTACTTTTTCTTGGAAGTGCGAACATTTTCAAAAAAGTAAAAAGTGAAAATGTTGACTTAATAATTTCTGTTTTGTACTTATTATTATTTTTTTTGTATTTTTATAAATATATATAAAACAACCATGAAATTAAAAAGGTGCAATATGTATTAGGGAACTTTCTAAACTGTTAACACTGTGACTTTAAACGATCTCAAAATATTAGAATCTTATAAAATGTACAGCTGTAAAAATATTTGAAAATGTCCAAAGAAATTTTTGCAATTGTTATCAATTTGTATATTAATTATTATACCTAAAAACTTCCAAAGTACGTTCCAAAAGAAAAAAGGAAAGCAAAAGTTCGCTAGATCTCTTTAAATATGAAAAAAATGACGCGTTCTTTCTATATAAAAGTTTCAAACAGGTTCTTTCTAATAACAAACATTTTTCTGCCCGTGTATAAAAGACTTCCTGTTTATCTCTTAAAAACAAATCATATAATAAAACTGAATCATTACATCTTGCAACATGTAATCAAGTAGGGGTCAAAATATTTGCAGTTTCTTATTTTTATTTCTCTCTTTCTTATTAAATTGTTATCATAATAAAGTACTTGCAATTTTCTCACATCTTTCCATAGAGTTTAATTCATTCTACATTCCTGTTACTACTCTGGTAACAAATATGATTTTAAAATGATGGATTTTCAATGAATTATAAATAAGGAGACAGTATTCCATTGCAACAAATACCTCTACGCCGAAAAAAAGGTTATTAAAAGTATTAAATGAAACTGTGGGAGAAAAAGTACTTTTCAAAAATGGGATAAAGTGTAAAAGTAGAGTGGAACAAATTTGGATAAGCTATAATTTAGTCTCTGCATTAAGAATGCGTTGGAGGAAATTTTATAATAAAGTGTCTGGTTCATGCTTTTTAAATCTTAAAATTTTTGTATAGATTTTATTTAAAAAAGAAAATAAATTCTTTTCATTTTTTCAAAATGATTCTCTTTTAATGTTTTATAACTGATATTTAAAGCTAAAAATGCATTTAATACTGGCAATAAATTAGAGTGGAATCTTCTGGACTCTTAAATCTTCGCAAATATAGTTTTAAATTAACAAGATGAAGCATTTTTTTTTTTTTAAACATCTTATTCAATTTAACATTAATTGAGCTTGATTATAGTTATGGTAACCGATGATTTTGGAGAAGGTTTTGAGGATGCGTAAGCTGAAGATATCATGGAATTGATGATAAATATTTTGGAAAATAATTCATCAACTCAAGACACAAATATTTACGAAAATATTACTGGTTTCAAGCAGTGGTTTTATTTAATTACATTGGAAGTAAATGGGTCTATCATCAACAAGTAATCAATCAGTACTATTTATATTTTTAAAACAAAGTTTTTGTTCTGCGTTCAGCCATTTAAGTGTGTTAAATGTATCTCTCTATATAAAAAGTTTTTGTGATGCTGTGATAAATTTATTTATACATAAGGGGCACACATAGTTAATAAAATTGGGTCGCAAAAAGTTGAACTTAATTGAACAGGATCGCCAACAACGATTTGCCTGGGACAGGGGTGGCGAACCTTTATGGATCAACGCGCCACTTTTTCTAAAGAAATGTTTAATGAGGTATAGACGGGCCGTCATATAATTTTGATTTGTGATTAATGAGAAAATAATAAAACTAAATACTAACACAACTAAAAACTCTTTATTTATTTTGAAAAAAAAAATACGTTTTGCACTTTATAGTAGTATAGTGTAATTAAAATTAAAGTAACATTAGTGTGATTTCTGCTGCTGATGATTAGATGAAAAATGACATATATTAGGATTGTAAGATGTTACTTTTAGCAAAATGCATGCTGAGTTGGAGTCATCTACCAAACAGTTTCTAAGCGAGTCTTTAATGCTATTCATCTCTGAAAATAATGGCTCGCAGGTGTGGATAGACGAAAATATGGTTGAAATAGCAAGGCCCAGCTTTTTCAAACAGTTAAATGCGTCTGGAATCGAATTCTATGTTTCCAAAATTTCATTATTAGCATTTTTACTTATATTGATTGTTACTCTTTCTATTTCAATCAATTCCAACTTTCTCCTTTTTTCACAATAATGTTTGAATCAATATTAAACTAGCCTGGAAATCAATCAGTTGCATTTCAAAATTTTCAATTTCCAACTAATCGAATTGGGACAAGTTCAGTTTATTAAATGAAATCACATCAGGGTACATACAAAAAACTTGGGCATTACCGATAATTCTTTGAACTGAGAAAATCTCGCTGAAAACTGTGACCGATCACTCGTGTTTGGTCGTAATACTTCATATTGAACTTTGTTATTTTGAATTAAAATGCAAACCGTTTCGATCGGTGGCATGCCCAAAATATTGTTTAGCGTGCCATCTATGGCACGCGTTCCAGTGGTTCGCCATCACTGGCCTAGAAGGTTCCCCTACCTTCCAGCAGTTTCTCGAAAAATCTGCTTACGTCATAGATCGTGATGTTATAGATTTCTCCAGTAGCTTACAGAAGTATCCATATGGTCACCAAGTTGCCAAAAATGATGACATCTTGACTGTATCACCAATAGAGTTACATGAAACATGTAAATTACAGTTGTTTGAGCAATGAATATGAACAGTTGTATAATTATACAATGGGGGTCAGTCCACCGTTAGGCGGATAGGGAGTATCCCATAGTAGCTACTTAAAACATGTATGAATTTAATATCAATACGAAAATGAATGTGTGATGTTAATTGTGTTAGTGTAAAAATGTCATAATGTTGACTATATAAATATTGAATATATCAATGCAAAGACACACATCTGAAAATTTATGCACTTGAGTTTGCACAAATTTTTAAATTAAATCAAGTTCTTTATTTTCTATGTTTTTAGTTTAAATTCAATTAAGTTCTTTATAATTCTGTAGCATTTTTTAATAACATGAAGCTCAAAGCCACGGACATACAATAAATCTAGTATATTTTTTTCAACGATTTTTACAAGGCTTTTCGAGAAACGGATTTACCGCACCAAAAAACAAACAAACACTCATTTATAATATTATTATGTACATCCAATAATATTGATAAAAACTCTAGCAATTCAAGATAAGGATTATGTATAAATAACGTTTTACGATTATTATATTAGCATTTTAATCAACTACTAAAATGCATTTTTTAAGAGAAAAATATTTGTAGGAGTGTTCATTAATCATGAGTTAAATTGAAATTAAATTCTGAACCAAGTACATAACAGTTATTGTCAAGGAAATACAGATACCATCCTTCTCATCTGACCATGGTTCAAAGTTCCAAAGTCTGTCACCGATAACTTTCATTCTCTTTTGCTCTGAATGAATTGCAAACACTTTCAGGAAGTGAGCACATAATATCTTTAATAAGTACGATATACGACCGTCGATGTATTTATAAAAGAAAAGTAAATGCTTATTGTATATCTTTGGTCTGGAAAGATTCACAAAGATAAATGGAATGCCATCAACGTCTATATTTATTTATATATATATATATATATATATATATATATATATATATATATATTGACGTTCTGATGGCGTTCCTTTATATATATATATATATGTCTTTTAAATTACTTTTAACTACACTTACTTCAAATATAAAGGAATTTCCCTTCTGAATAGAAAAAGCTTATGAATTTTCTTGCATCCATTAGCAAAATATACTGCTGGCCATTAAAATTTTAGTACCAAGAAGAAGGGATAATACAAACGTCAAATTAGCATGAAAGAAACAACAAGATGGGATGTAAAAGTGATTACCGGATGGGATGTAAAGTGATCACGGTTCCGACTACGTTCGGAACGGTGATTTTGCAAAAGCGCATAAATGGATATATTTCATAATATTTAGTGTCACTTAAATTAGAATACATGTATACAATTGTTTTATATAAGAACATGTAGACAAAAAAAATTATTTAAATACAATATTTTGGCAAACAATTAACTTAGAATAACCTTTTTTCCAAATGTCCTCCTTTTGTGAAAAATGCTTCTATTATAATAATATTTTGTCTGTATTTAGCTCAGACCTCTGTACAGAGGCTCAAACAGAATTTTTGAAATATATAACTTAGAAGTGGGTTTATCCATATTTTACAACAACAGAGGGGAGCATTTTTAAGAAAAAAACGCCGATAATTGTTTCAATGGGTTGTAACTCTGAAAATAATGTGAATTTTTCAAAAATCATAGTTGAGCTTCAGTAAAGATATCCGAGCTATATAGAGGCAAAATATTATTATAATAGAAGCATTTTTCACAAAAGGAGAACATTTTGAAAAAAGATTATTCTAAGTTAATTTTTTGCTAAAATATTGTATTTAAATAATTTGTTTTTGTCAAAATATGTCCTTAAAACAATTGTATACATGTAGTCTAATCTAAGTGACACTAAATATCATGAAAATTATCCATTTATGCGCTTTTTTAAAATCACGGTTCCGAACGTAGTCGGATACCTTAAAGCGAAATCGAAAGACGCAGGAGGGAGAAACGGTATCTCTAGTTATGTATAAAAGCGAAGTTATGCAGCAGGTTTCTCAATCGGAGTCTGAGGTGTTATTTGTGAGAAAATTGTTTTATGTCTGGTATAAGAAAGAGATATACGACTACCAGCACATGTTGGAATTTGATAGTGGTTGAGTCGTAGCCTACTGATACCGGCTACGATATTGCTTTTCGCATTAATCAGAATCCTAAGATTATCATTTGAATATTCAACCGATGGATTTTCAGGAGGACCAAACTGAAAAACACGCAGTATGTATTTTAAACATATGCCACTTAGTTGACCTTGCAGTATCGGACAGCCACATTACGGGTCTTGCTTGCAGTACGGCAATTCAATGACTTCTAAAGCAATGCGGATTGTCTGCATGATGATCATTATTGCGGGATCCTTTGATTTTGGATCATAGAGATGCATAGTGACAGTAGTGCTTTTAAAATTGGATACATGAGTAGCACGACAGAGTCCAGGTTCTGTGAGTGCAATATCGTGAAGGCCATATTTGTGTCTATAGACCGAATGCATGTGACCTGCTTGCATTCGATGTCATTATATCAGCCCCTGAACCTGTGTTTATCGTTAAAGCTCATATGTAGTATGGCTTATCTGACGATACGACTTGTTATCAATTTGAATACCATTGATGGTATTTTTGAGATCACTGCCGCTACAAGTGTTGGATATTTGGTGTTAAGGAAATCCTATGCTGAGAAGTCCTTGAACGGAGTCCATGCTTCACAACAGACATCGACAAGTTACAAGACACCTACTCATCTAAAAATGCACTCCAATGTTGCATCAAACGCGAGGGGATTCCATACTGTCCCTCAACGCTGAGTTGATGAGGTGCCTATGCATCATTTTGCGTGCCCCGCCGTAGAGACCTAGACTAGTTCAGTTCTAGTTGGTTCATCTCTTCCATCCCTGTTACAATATTAAAAGGATATAGATATCCACTCTCTCAGAAATCAATGATGCGGCCCCGTATGACAGTGCCGATTTAAGCTCATTTCGGATCTTGGACACAGAAGATCTACGGGCCTCTTTGGCACTGACGGATCGAAATTTATAACCAAAAATTCTGGTTAAGTCCAGTTTTTTTGGGCCCTTTTGGGCCTCTCAGGGGCCCGGGCCGCTGGGTGTCCAATAGATAAACCGGCACTGCCATATGTACTTCGTGAGTTGCTCGCATGACATTATGTGCCTTAAGCGAGGAATACTATCCAATCATTTTCATTAGTTAAGTGTTTTTAATTGCTTTGTTTTCTTTATAAGGACAAATATAACCCCACAATATAAATTGAAACTTTTAAAAAAAGATGCAAAATGAAAGAATAATAGATAACAGTGAAGATTTGCATTCGGAAATAGAAAGATGTAACATTAAAAAATATCGTCTGAAAATACTCCTAAGCAATTCAAGGACCCCGAAAGCAATGTACGTTTCTAATGAATAAAAATTCCTATTTCGAAAATTATTCTTTGACTAACCGGTTAATAAATTAAGCCATTTCACCAAGCATGTTGCAATTTACGAATATGTCTCTGTCCAACGTTATGGACACAATTTCCATCTTAAAACGCGAAAGAAATTGCATAAATTTCCATTTCAGATATTATCCTAACACACAGCCTCGTGTGTCCTCTTTAAAAGAGCAGATTACAGTTAAAAAACATACCAGCTGTTCTACGTATATACATTTTTTTCTTTGCTTACTTTTTTCAATTACTTTATTTTCCTTGCTTACCATAATTCGTAGTTTCATAGAGAAGCTCATAAATATTCAACATCAGTAGCGTACCGCTGTCAACTTGGGCACGAAAAAAATTGCTTTTGCGAAGAAAGCCTTTGCTGGTGTAAGTCGTTTGCTTCTAGCCTTAGGCAGATGGCACGCAGCTTGTAATTCAAAAAACTAATTGCTCCCTCAGCTTTTTTTTACTTAGCTCATGAAGTTTGTGCATTCTGTACCGTACAATACTATTTTTTAAGCATTGTTTAAAAACGATTAAGTTTTAAATCATTTTTAAATGTATTATAGCTTGCGTTTTTCTGTATATATCCACTAAAAAGGTTTTTCAGGATGTGGATTAAATAAAAATTTTAATTAAAATACATAATTCAATAGTATGACTAATTAAATTTCTTTTATGGAAGTGGATGGTTTTTTTCTTGGTTTGTGACATGAAAAAAATGACGAAATAATTTGTAAAGTAAATACGGTTTATTAATAAAATAATTTAAATTGCTAATGAAAGTTGAAAGGGAAGACATCAAAGGGTAGCTGAACTGATAATTAAATTATTCACTTTTGCCCGTTCATTTTTATTGCCATTAATAATTTATGGTAAAAGCATATATACGGAGGAAATTACAACACACATTCATTAAAAAAGGACAGAATGTATTATATTTTATTTGTAAATAATTATATTTAAGTGCATTTTTAACCACGTATGTTGAATTGTAAAAAAAGGCATTTAGAAATGGTATGACATTAGTGTAGATAAAATGAACTATTTATGTTTGCTTTGAATGGTAACATATTCATTATTATAATTTTTTCAGTGTTCGATGCAATAAAATACTTTTGTATTTTTCTAAGATAATTTTTTTTGTTCCAATTTCCCAGAATTGAGCGCTTTTTTTAAATAAATATTTTGAATGATTATTTAATTTTAGAAACATTGAATTAAAAATTTTTGGAGACAGTTTTTGCTTTTAGATAATTTCTCTTTTCTTGTTCTCTTGTTCTATGAAGCCGTGGTAGCCTAGGGGTCATTATCACTAGTGATCTCTAACTCCGGGGCCACGGACCGGCACCAGTCCGTGGATCAAATAGTATCGGGCCTCACAAGTAACATTTAATTAATTCCATTTTATTTATTGTGGTGCACTTCTATCAAGTTTGTGTGACTTTTTATGGAAATCACTTTATACTCCATGTTAAATCCCTTAATATTCATTTTTTGATGTAAGTATATTTCATTCTGCAGGCATGTTTAAATACAATTAAATAAAATGTATTAAATCAATTAGTTTACCGTGGCCTCTCCTCAGTAGTCCATGGCGATAAAAAAGTTTGGGTTTCACTGATTGTCACGAATTCATAGCTGACTTTGGTGAGCCACGGGTTCGAGTCCTGATGATATTTAAGTCCTACCATGCTGATGGAATAATGCACGTTACATCTGTTGCGGCTCAAAGACATTACGTTGGCATTGTGTCGTAGTTAGAACAGCTGGGTGTCAGCTCAAGTGTCATTCTTATTACTTGATAGTGGTTCAAAAAAACGAGGTTCGTCATTAATAGACGCTAATAAATACTTATTCTTTTCTGAGTGAAGTTATACACAATTTTCTTATTTGTTAGACGATTTTTTTTCAATTTTTTAATATGACAATATAAAAGTTATTACTTATGTATTTTAAAATGAGTAAATATCATCACAAAATATCTATACGAAATTGAACTAATATAAATACTTTCAAGACAATAAATCAGCATAAGTTAGAAAAATACTTTGATAATTATAATGTGTATAATAATTAATAACAATCAGTTTTTTAAAAACGTATTTTGTAGAGTTGGTTTAAAATACATACAGAGCTGAAATTTCCAACCGGACGATTGCGCATGCATTTAAATTCCACATAACGTATGATTTTACGTTGCTACTACTGCTGCCAGTGCGAACAACGCTCTCCTCTCGCTATGTGAAATTATTCAATACATAGAAATATTTACTGCCTTTAGTTGACCTTCGGGCATCTTGTACATTTGGAGAAGTTTGGCAATCTCTGATGAAAATACATAATTACTAGCCATTACCCTTTCCGGGTTTCCATCGCGTTGTATGATTATGTACTGTTTATATTTAAATTTTTGATATCTAAGTCCTAGCAGTAAGCATTGACTGCATTGAAAAACATTCTTACAACTCTCACCTCTTGAATTCAAAAGGTCAGGACTTGAATTTTTAAAATTGAAGTTGAATTTTATTTTACCCTCCCATAACCCACTCCCTCAAAGTTGATTTCCTTAAAACCTATTTGTAATAAACATGCTTGCTAAATTTCAAGTCTAAATCTAGTAGTTCTAAAATACTATTTTTTTTATCAAGCCCTGTAAAATCCGCTAAAAAATGGTCTTACGAAAATCGCCTCTGAAAGGGGGTTTCAGAGGCGATTTTCGTAAGACCATTTTTTAGCGGATTTCCGTTCAACAAAATAAACATGCATACCAAATTTTATTACTATAGGTCTAGTAGTTAGATAACATGAACTTTTTATCTATACGCTCCAGTAACTCCACACTCCCTCCCCCAGAGGATTAGATTCCCGTAAACTCCATTCGTCGTGGAAATGGAAAATTTTGTCCACCCCTGTTCTATATGAATGAGTTCTGGAGTTCTAAAGGACCAATTCAGTCGGCGAATACCATCACATTCTAAGAATTCCTCGACCAGATTAGCTCTTTGTGCTTCACATTGTCATCCATTAGAATAAAGTCAGGGTCAACTGTACCCATTAAAAGGTGAACATTGGTCTCCATAACCTCGTCCCTATATCTCACATTAGTCACTGTGTCTCTTGTAAAGACATGAAAGTGTGTGACGTCATCCAACGAGATGCATGCTCCAACTACCAAGGCTCCACTGCCGTAATGGTCTATTTCTGGGACATTGCACGCCAGTTAGCGGATTCCTGGCTCTCTCCATATGAAAATACGGCTGGGAAAATCTCGTACTGTATAAAATCTCGATGTGAGACCTGTTTAACTGAAAGACTAGACCATACACACTGTGACGTTGTAGACTGGTAGCATGATGAATAATTCACAGCAAATTGTAGAAATAAAAGAAAAATTTATTTTCTCAACAAATTAATTATTATTGATGCAATAAGGTAAGGTCTCTTTACGCCAAGCCGGTGCGTTCTGTTTCTTAAACGTTGGAGTTCAATCGATACTCATCACTGCTTTTACCGAAGGACACTTGCTTAGATCTCTATGAAGTGGGCTGGATAATTTCTAGAACTCTACCGGCGTTCATTCTCTTTTCTTTCCCCTTACACCAGGAAAATTCGCTTAGGACTTGAATCCGATCTCTGCTCTCCGCTCTAATCTCGACCTCGCATCTCTGCTCTCTGTTCTCGATTTCTGGTCTCTGCTCCCTAATCTCGATCCAATCTCTGTCTCATCTCCGCTCCCATCAGGTCTCTGATCTCCCCTCTCACCAAAAAATAACCCTTTTAAATTCCAGGAACGGGTCCACTACACGCCACTCGTCAACTCTCATTCGGAAGGACCCAAAATGCACACGGCCCTCGGATTTATTAGTGTCCTATTCGTGCGGAACTCGCAATAACACTCTCTGGCCGTCTGGAATGTACTGGCACCAGATTTCTTGCCCGCATCTGGTCACCTGTCCATCACGCTGCTATTGTTTTTTTGAAGTCATTCTCCTGTCATCTGCTTAGGCGTCAGTGTTCTCAGTTAGACAGGCTTCATCAATTGTCACCCGGTGGGCACTACTATGTCCATTATGACTTCCAGTCAGAGTGTCGTCCCTGATACGAGGCCAAACAATAGACAATGACTCCAAAGACACGTGCACCGTCTCCTAGCCACCTGCTCTGAGCTATAAAACTTGACGCGAATGGAAGGGTGGGGATCATACCAATCGCAGTCGTTACACCACTAACAACCAATTCATTTATTATATTCTTCAACTGTTGTTTCCTACCTTCCAACTTTGATGAGTGTTACACACGATCATGCGAGTGTATTTTAACTGCTGAATGATTATTTTTTGCATTACATCAGCCCTATATATATACTAAATTTTATTAAACCTGTCCAGTAGTTCTAGAGATAATTGACAAAATCTAAAAATTCTCTTCATTAATATTTCACTTGCGTTCAAAATTAAGTACCGTGCCATGATATACAAAGTGGAGTGTTGTGTATGTATAGTGTTGCGTATGTGACTGAGTCATCCCAATCCCTTTTTTATGATTATTTTTATTGTACACGATAAAAATCGTAACTAAAGTGAAAAATTTAACTAAGACAAAGTATACTTACCTACTTTTAAGGGCTTTTCAATTTTTTTTTGATAATTTGAGAAAAAATATCAATGAAACTCAATCAAGAAGATCCAAATGTACGTCAATGTAATAAAGGACACAAACCACACAGACACTTTTCTCTAATATTACAGGAATGTTATTTGCAGGCTAAACTGCCATATTCTGTTCAAGTTATTGTAGTTTTATTGTCCTTTGATGATAGACAAATAGCATGTTGAACTTTTACTTGCTTGTGTCTTTTTGACAGGACGAAGTGTGCTACATTTATGGCTTCATATTTTTTTGATGGTTTCTTTCGGTAGCTTGAAAAAAAAATTTTTTTTTTCAGCTCAGACGTTTCATGCTTATTGCTTTTCTCAAATTTACTTTCGCTATCCTGATTAATATGCATTTTTTCAACAGGTTCTTCGCTACCTTTAACAGTTTCAACTTCCTTCATAGATCACAGATGCCCAGTTTTTTTTATGTTATGCTCATTTACATTTGTAAAACATAATAAGTGGTACAGCACAGCAATAAAAACCATCAACTTATTTATAGGGGAAATTTATAGCATGTTTATAGAAAATATTTTGAAACTAAAGTGGTCGCGCTGGGAACTCAGTTGAAAGAAGTACCTTAAGATATTTTTTTAAAGGGGGAAAAAAAAACGTTTGTGTTACATATCTCCCTTAAAAGAGGGAGATATGTGACAAAAGTATTTTAGTTCACATGAGTACTATCATATAGGAAGAATTGTGTCAAGGTCATTTATAAAAAATGAACAGTTTTAGCAGAATTAAAAATTTCGTGTGGCTGGAGTGAGTATGTGCCCCGCGCGCCTGCTCCAGGGGTTAAATTGGAAAAAGTGATGAAGGTAAAATTTTATTAGTATATTATAAAAATGTATTTAGATCTTACTTTTGTATGTAACTACTTTTATTAGACAAACTAATTTTAGGCTTACTTGCGCATGAAGTACTGTTCCAGAATTTTGTTTAATATTAATTAAATCTTTGTTTTTCTTTTAAAATACACACATTGCATAAATGAAAGTTTCAATGAATATACATACATTGGTAGAACGAATATACTTTACTTTTTTAAGTGGTGAACGTGTACCTTTAAAAAAACCTGGTATTGTGTGTATGTGATGAAAAATAGATGTATATTGAAATCTTTTTCCGCTTTGATATAAAAGAATATTATTTTTGTATGTGTTCTGAAAAAAGGAATGAAGATGTTTTCGAATGCTTTATCGAATCATCATTTCTTATTACGTGTCTTATATTTCTTCTTGTAGAAACAAATTGTATTCCATACGCTACCTCTTGCATAGTACTGTTTTTGTGCTCTTACACCATAAATAATTGAAAAAATATATGCAGAATAAAAAATACAATAAATTGCTTGTATTTTTTATCATTTACTAATAAACATTATTCTTTTATTGTAGCTATTTTCTGTTTTTATTTGTTTTTCAGAACTTTTTAATTTATTCCAGCTAAATATGCAGACGATATTAACTTACTATTGGTATCTAATTTAGGTTATAGAAACATCGCATCTATGGTTTAGTTTATTTCATTATAACGATAACACAGATTTATTATAGATTTCTTTTATTTGTGTACGGCTTAATATTTCAATTTGGTTTTATTAGTATTTCGTGTTTTTTACGCAAACAATAATGGATTGTAGATGTTTTTTTTTATTATTCTATATTTTCTTTGAATAGGATTATTACTTTTTTTTTTAAAAAAAAAATTGTTATATTAATCCTATTCCAATTTAAATGGGGTCAAATTTCAAGCAATACATAAGTAATTTAACAGCTTAGTAATTCAATGTCATGAAAAAGAAAATATCCAATCGAATAATGTGTGAAGGCAGTATTATGCTATAATACTACAAAAGATGTTAAATTTTCTTGGTAGCAATTCACTTACAATTCAAGTGTATACATGTATTCATTTTTGAAGAAATATACAAAATTACTGTGAGTAAATCTTTGTAAAATGTGCGTCTGCATGTAAGATATACAGTCTTAAAGCTCGTACAGTTCTACTTTCTATTGTCAATTCTTTGAAAAGTCATAAATAAAAAGTACTTTCAAAGTTTTCTTCAAAGAAAAATTATTAAAAAAAAAATTATAAATTTTATCGAAATTTGAATCGTTATGGAGTGAAAGTGATGAAATTGAAGAAAAAAATTATCTTTATATTGATATTTTGGCGCACGTTCTTTTCGCTGAATAGAGATGCATTGGGAATTGGTTTTGTTGAAATCTACTCCTAAGAGGGTTGCGGGGATATGTTATAGAAAAAAGAAATTCCGTTTTTGAACCATAAAAACTTCAGACCTCGAATTTGGTAAGCATGTTTCTTTTGCTAAAAATTTGTGTTTTGAGAAAATAGACTCCAGGGGGGTGTTACGAGAGTGTAAATGATAAATATTTCAGTTTTAGAAAAAAAAATCTTATCCTTTTTAAATCATGAGGTGAGGGCTATAAGATTGTTTTTTACTGCGGTTGAAAGCTATATGTGTGTGTGTTAAAAACAATATATAGCCTCACGAGTTCATGAAATACTCAACGAAGCTGGTGAGCAATGGCTATTATGCACATACTATAAATGGGATAAATATATGTACAACAAAAAATAAATTTTTAAGCTTATCATTCATTACGTGCAGCATTCTGTAAAAAACTTGGATATTTTTAAAATTTTTTTATTCATTAAGGTATCCGACTACGTTCGGAACCGTGATTTTGCAAAAGCGAGTAAATGGATAATATTTATGATATTTATTGTCACTTAGATTAGAATTCATGCATAAAATTGTTTTAAGGACATTATGGCAAAAAAGTTATTTAAATACAATATTTTATCAAAAAATTAACTTAGAATAACCTTCTTTTTAAATGTTCTCCTTTTGTAAAAAATGCTTCTATTGTATTAATATTTTGCATGTATAGAGGCTTAGTTACGGTTTTTGAAAAATTCACATTATTTTCAGAGTTACCACCAATTGAAATAATTTTCGGCGTTTTTTTCTTAAAATTTCTCCCCTCTGTTGTCGTAAAACATGGATGAAACGACTTCTAAGTTATATATTTCAAAAATTCTAGTTGAGCCTCTGTACAGAGGTCTGAGCTATATACAGGCAAAATATTAATACAATAGAAGCATTTTTCACAAGAAGAGTACATTTGGAAAAAAAGGTTATTCTAAGTTAATTTTTCGCCAAAATATTGTATTTAAATAATTTTTTTTGTCATAATGTCCTTATAAAATAATGTTATACATGTATTCTAATCTAAGTGACACTAAATATGAAAATTATACATTTATGTGCTTTTTTAAAATCATGGTTCCGAGCGTAGTCGGATACCTTAAATACTCTAAAATATGTATTATTAAAAACTCACTCTACTTTTCCTTCATGACAGTCATCACACAAATAAAAATCACAAGAAAAACTAAACTAATCGACATATTGATAACTTTATCAAAAATAATGACTTTTGAAAAAGCATTGAACGCACCACGTGAGTTTTTTTTTTTCAGAGAACGCATTTTAAAACTTAAAAACAATATCATGTGATGCACTAAAATCCTTAATTTTGAGCTGATATATCTCAGCGTCAAACATTACTCCAGGAATAGAGTTATGTAGGGAGAATTCTAAATTGATAAGAGTGATGATGAAATTATGTAAATTTAATAGATTTTTTTCAAAAGTACTCTCTTATGGTAGACTGGTATTTTAAAAAGTAATCACCGGATATCTTTTTAAACTTGAAATAAAGATTCGCGAGAAAAATTATTAAAAAAATATTCAGTATAATCTTACAGTTGATTTTTTTTTT
>BMAV01016263.1:164772-191188 GCA_019973955.1 Trichonephila inaurata madagascariensis | reverse complement strand
CGCGCTTTGCGTACGCTCACATCGCTTCTGACGTTTTGTTCCTTATATTTAAATACGCATGACGTTTCTACTGACTTACGTGTTCACTGTACTGATCTCCAGACCTCCTTTTCTGCAATTTCATGGCTATCTGCTAAATTTTTACATTGTTGTGCTTAAGTTTTGCACACCAGTGTAATTCAACCTTTGAGAGATACCTTAAAAAATTCTTCTGAATAGTAAAAACATTCATGACTCCTTGCAGATAAAAATTTTACTAGTACATGGAACTTAAAAAACATTAAGAACATTTTTTTTAGATTCCATTATATGCATATATATATATATATATATATGTGTATGTATAATGGAAGCACTCTCTTTATATTTCCTTCAATATATTTTTACCCTTTAAATTAAATTGAATAAAAATACTTTCAAGAGAATGGTCATGTTATTTTCGAGCTATCTGATTACATTTAGAATAATACTCAATCCATACAGAAATTGCTTTTCTAAAAGCTTATCTATTTTCTTTTTAATTAAAGAATTCTTCGTATTTTTAAAATAAAACTTTTTTACTTGAAGTTTTTTTTAAAACAAAAACCTAGGAAAATTTAATAATTCTTGGTACTTGGAAAAGAAATAGGTAATTGTATACTCCTAAAATATTTTTCGTTTGAATGCTAATCTAAAAATAAATTTAATAATTCTTGGTATTTTGAAGGGAAATTGGAAACCATATTCTTTTGAAGTTTTTTCGTGTTATTTGAAAGAAATAGCATCCAAAAAGCAATGACAATCAGACAGCTCATTGAATTATATTTTCTCCGTTGTTAGAGTTATTAGATTTTTTACTCGAAATCAAATTTATAATTACAATTTTATAATGTAATTCTTTTTTTTATTGAATTATATTTTTTATTTGAAGATTTCTCGGACAAATAAGAATTCGTCAAGAAAACACTATTTTTAGAAATACAAAATAAGCTGTGATTATTTTTAGTGTGAAAACATTTGTTCCACGAAATCTATTTCTAACTACCAAGCGTTAAGAAAGACTTGGTGAACTGAGAATTCAAAAAGAACCAACGAATCTTTATTGGATCAGGATTTGCTAAGTCTTAAATTGATCAAAAGAGCCTTAATTAAAAGGAAAAGAAAGAAATAATTCTTTTAAAAGTAATTTATTGAAAATCCAAACACGCCAACTTCTTGGAACATAATTGACCAAAGACAATTTTAGTTCCCAAAAGATAAAAAAAGAAAGTAGACAGATATTTTCTTGAGTGAGCTTTAGCGTGCCAGAGAGCATGAAAAAGTTTCTATTTTAGAAAAAGCTCAAGACGAGGGCTGGTCGTTGTAGAGGCTCCTTTTAATTCCGTTCTCTAGATTAGAACTGAATCTTTCAGGACTAGCGGCAGATGTTTGACTTCTTAGATACCTTTCGTTTTCGGATGTCTTTTATATATTGACTTAGAGAATGCTTTTTTATCTCTCGCTTCTTCCTAAAAGGTAAAGTGGCGGTTAAAGGCACCTTAACTCACCTTTTTTCGATGTGTTTCTTTCCTTTCCTTTATTTTGAAAGGACAGATGGTGAGGTTGAAACGTTAAATTGAATTTGGGAATAAGCGTCGGTTAAACCTTTTTATTTTCACGTCTCTGATGTTTTTCACCAAAAGGTAAAGGACTTTGTTGGCAGCCTTTGCTAGAGTTTTCCTTGTGTGAAAATTTGCCATGTAAAAGTGGCTTAAGTTCGCAAAGGAACTCCCAATTCGACGTAGATAGAGCACAGCATCGTACTTTTTTATTAGATTTTTTGGTAAACTAGGTGAATATGAGATGACTGAGTTATTTTTATAAAGAAAAGGGAGTTTTAGGTATTCAATTAAATTTCACTAGTGGAAGCCAGTAAGGCAGCGTTTCTCAAACTGGGGGGCGCCCCCCCCTTGGGGGGGGGGCGTGATAATTCTTCGAGGGGGGGTGCGAGCATATTGAAAAGTCGAAAACAAAAGGTTATTTAAAAATTTATTAATTTACTGAAAGTATACAAACAAAATACTTTCTGATATAATAAAATATAAAACACATTTACACTGATATAATACACTTATAAATGTATCAGTACTGTACAATGAATATTTTATTATTAATTAAGCAATACTAAGTTAAGAACAAGTTTGATAATTATCAGTGACCCCAGGGGCTTTGTCTTGATAATTTGTACGGTTTATAATTAATTCCTTGATTGCCGATTTAAAGTTACGTGATTCGCTTTCCAATACCTCCATTTTCTACGTAGATGAGTGTATTTTGATGTTTTTTTGAGGGGAGGGTAGGAGAGAAAAGAAAAGGAATAAATAAGCAAATTCTCTGAAATAAGTAAATCCTTCACAAACACTGTCAAGGTCCTTTTAGTGCATTCCAAAGCCTTCGGAATAATTTGATGGATAGCACTGCACAGAAAAGATCGTACTTCGGAAAGACATATATATACGATCAGAAAATTAATGCTTTGGCTGAGCGAGACGTTTATATACGTCGGTGGAACGTAAGAGGTTAAAGTCGTATTGTAGCTTTAGTGTCAAAGCATAGTGTTATTGGATTCAATACATTGTAATTGTTTAAAGAGGAGCGTGATGAAAATGATATTTGAATTGTGGGTCGGGTATATTGAAAGTTTGAGAAGCACTGCAGTAAGGGTTTTAAAGAATTAATGTTTTTTAAGAAGAAATTTCTATGCTTATACACCTAATTTAGTTTTAGTACGATAGATACGCTCCGGAATATGTGTAAAAAGAATTCGCGTAAGAAAATACGAGGGTTGGGGCATAAGTCCTGGCAACTATTTTTTCCTTCTTGTATATATGTGAATGGATCACAAACGTATATGTGTCGTGTGGAAGTTCTGCAGGCATAGTGTGTATACAAAATAACAGATGGCTCTGTGATTGCTGGTAGTAGAGCAGGGAGGGCTGTGTGAAATTGGTCAGTTGGTGAGTGTCGTGTGATAGAAGTAACCCATGTTGAGCAGCGTTCTTACATCAAAATAGCCGTTCACCGAAGGAAAAATGCAATGGAAGATCATTAGTGGAAGCCTTTGGAAATAATGCCTTACCATACCGTACAGTAACACGGTGGGTGCACTGTGTACTGTGTTGTCATTCTTTTGCACCGTGAAGACCATATTGGTCTGTATATATATACTACCGTAATAAATTAGTGTGTTACGATATTTCAGTGCTATTCATTGTCCACACATGTAGTTAACACCTTGCCCTTTCGTCTGTATGTGTCACATTTTCCAACTGGACTGGTATCTTGAAAGTAAAAAACAGTTACTATGACTTTTGCCCCAACCCTCGTATATTGTAGAAAATAGAAACCTGGTTCCAGTTTTAAAAAACCAGCAAAAATAATACAATAAACCCAGGGAAGTCTTAAGACTCTTTGAAGCCCTGGGCCTAGAGAAATTTAGAAATTTTTTGAGTCCCTGTGCCTCTATTCAAAAGTAGGCCCTACCTGAGATCTCTAAAAGTACACAGTATGTAGCATTCATTGTTAAATACTCGTTCAAAGGGTAATTTCAAACAAATAAATGTACACGACTCACAATCACAAAAAACCCAGGCACAAACCAGATCGACCGATGGCTGCATTCCGACTTAACAAGTTAAATGATTGTTTATGATATTAGGCCTAGACCTAGGCATAAAAAACGGTCATCACATAATAATGCAGTCTTAACACTATTGTCTGTTGACATGCAGTTTGAAATTCCTTGCTTTTCGGCAAATATGTATGGCAACAATATTTAACCACTAAAATTATCCGGATCACGATCTTATTAAGACAAAATGGAGAACTAAATGAGGACCTGGGCCCGGGCCCATTCAGCTCATGCCTTTAGATGTCCGTGAAAAAACTATAATTATCAGGATTAAATATTATTTATTATAAAATTGTATATATGTATCATTCAAAGCAAATTGTTATTTGTAAAGGAAGGGGAAAAAAACATGTGATAACACATAATTTAGGCAAAATAATATGAGTTAAACATAAAAAGATTTTATTTGTTGTCAACCTCTAATGATAAAAGCATCCGTCTTTGCATCTTAAAATTATGTAATGACGGCAAATTTTTAAATAACTATAAGCGAAAAAGTAGCTAACCAAAATGAGAGGATTTAGAAAACCCCTTACGGTTACAAAGTTTTTTAAACTGTACCTAGATTTTATGTTACATAAAGCCAATTAAGATTTTAATTTGAAGTGTGAGAATGTATGTGGGACAAACATGTGCGAGAAAGTAAGAAACACATTTTATCACTTTTGCAAGATAAAATTAGAAGATTAAGTAGCTAATAATCAAGCAAAATAAAAATTCATGATTGAAAGTTGTAGGACATTAATTTTTTTTTCTAATATAAAGTAGTGAGTTTTTCCTTCAAGTGAGACTTCTAAGATTTGAAACAAATTCATTCTTTATAAATGAAAAGTTAACTGATTTGAATATTTTACTTCAATATTTTTGTTTGATAAATTTCACCTTCACGTGATTAAAGAATGTTACACATTTTATAGCTCTTCTATTTCAGAATTTTTTAAAATAAAAACAAACAAAATAAAACAGAAATACTCAACAAAGTAAAAAAAAATGTGTTATTAGTTCCTGGAACTTATGGAACTCCTAAGTTCCATACTCTAGCAAATCATAATGAAAATAATCATTTTGAAAATTTAGATCAAGTTAGAAATGTTGTTTCTATGACCTTCAGTTTATAATATGTAAACAATTTAAAAAAATATTGAAAATTTAAATTTATATTCGAAAATGTTTCATCTGAGTTATTTTTAAGTATAAAAAGCATAAATTGGTTTATGTTGTTTTCAAGAAATAAAATTGCATTTTAAGTTGTACTATGAGATAAATATACCTTCATTTTTCAGCCTTATTTAGAATATCCCATACGACGCATTTCCGCTACTGAAGTATAAGCAAAATTGGCGGGGTGCCTGGAACACATCTAATTTGCGTAAAAATTTGTACAAAGGTATTCATTTTCGGTGGCATCGGCTATTACCTACATAATATTACGATTGATTCTACTTCTCTAGAAGTTCTTCTCATTATTTCGGCTGAAAAGGCGGTGGTAGCATGATGTGTTATTATGATGTTAAGTATGATGTGATATATTTTAGAACGTATTTCAATAATTACAGCTTTCTTGTATTTAATGTTTGATTAAGAATTAGTTTTGATAACATAACCACTTGCATTTACATTAATAAGATTAATGTTCAAAGCTTTTAATTACTTTGAGTTTTGTAAAGAATTTGTGAATTTATGCGAAAAGGATCGCGCATTAATTTGAACTATAATTCGCACACATCAGAAAAAAAAATTACATCGTATATACAGACAGTTATTAAAATATTTATATATGCACAATTTGCTTGTACGTTATGCACATCTTCAAAGAAAATATAATTTGTACAGCAAAATATACAGAATTAAAGCATTGCAAAAATAAATAATAATAAAAATAAAAATAAATATAAAATAAATATAAATTAAAGGAAATAGTAAATGATGGAATAAAATTTTAAAACAAGCAAAGGACTTTTTTGGTTTGAAACATATTCTCACTTCGACAAGAGACTCAGTATTATTATGAAATTTATTTATTTTGTAACACATATATGATTTTAGCATGGTATGACTTTGAAACGCAATAAATATGCGCCTTTTTACTTTAACCTGTAAATGCAGAAGATCATTCTCAAATACAATAAATTTGGAGAGAGATGAAGTGTATATATTTTGAATTAACGTTGTACATAATGCGACAGAAATGAGTAATGTATTTAAATAGAAAGTTCCAAGAAACAAATGCTGTAAAAATATATTTATATTGAATCAGTTTTCTGTTCGAAAATAACAGAAACAGAACATGAAAAAGGTCTATGCAAGGCTTTGCAAAGAACTGTTTCAGCCTCTGAGGGAGTATATGCGCGTAAATATATAAAGGGGGCTCACTAAAATCCTGTCTACCCATCTCAATTTAAGAACGGTGACATTTAGGCATTAAATAGGGTGTCTAGGTATAATAAAATGGGTATGTGCTAGAAAATGAGATCAGTTACAACACCACCTGGTGGCAAATAAAGGAACTAAAGTTTACATTTGGAAAACTGTAACAGATGCGGGAAAATTGTGGAACATTCTCACTTTTGTATAAAGAGTATGAAACATATTTTTTACACAATGAATTATAAAATCTCATTAAAGAGTGAATACTCATTGATGGACGCTGAGAAATACCACAATTCAAGATGAAATTCATGACTGTGTGCCACACCATATAAAATACATAGCAGAGATATTCTAGGATCAAATAATTGAATTTGATGGCTGCATGGAATAGTAACTTAATCTAATCCCATCGGGGTTTTTTTCTGTGGAGATACCAAAAACAGTAAGTATAACGACTCACTGCCAACACTTAAATATCTTAACTCTTTTATGCTTGGTGGTGCATATGTTGTACCTCTACTTCTTTTTCGTTTATTGTGTGGTGGTACATAAAACGTACCGCTTGTTTGAATGCTTCGGAAATTGATACTAGATGGTAAAGTTCTCTGAACCACTGCAGAGGTAAATTCCTAGCAGTTACTCAAGTTTCCAACTTATGTCCGAAGCTAATTGTATACAATGAGTTTATGCAGTAGTTCATTCTTTGATCATCTGTTGAGTGAGTCTGTTGAGTGGTACTTTTTGGAAGTGACTGTGTTGTGCATTTTTAAGTGTAAATGAAAGTAATTCTTGTGATATTTGATACAAATCGGGTACGTACATTTATTATGTATCTAAATATGTCAATATTACAACAATTAGCACCTCACATGTGTATTGCTACTATGAAAATATGAGAGTTCAAAAATTGCACCACCATGCTTTTGAAGGTCATCTTCTTTACAAATACAAAATGCATTCCACTTTTTTTTTTCGCAAAAATGGGCATGTTTGTTGTGCTAGATGAGATTTGTTGTAAGTTAAATTTTTTAAAAATAATAATAATATTTATTAAAAAAAGGTATATACAAAATTATACAAATGTCCTGTGTGTGTGAATGAGCTATATATAGCTCGTGCTCAGAAAAAAATAAATACAACTAATACACTTATTATATATGTTGACTAAATAAAAACTAGATAAAATAAAATAATCTATGGAATAGAATACTTAAAATTAAAACTAACATTAGGTAAATTAGGAAAACTAAAATTAAGCGTGAGAATGTTTTAAAACATGGGATGAATTACAGTATAAGATGAAGTAGTATTTATTTATTTTCCGACTATACCAAAATGTGTATTGTGTCTGCAAAGTTTCATTTTGCCGAGAGAAGAAAAAAACTATGTTCCCAAAACTATCCTGTTGCTTGAAGCGTGGTGGTACAAAATATGTACCACCTATTTTTTAAAACTTTGGACACCCTTTATTTGAAAAAGTGTTTAATATTGTTAATATGTACCAGCTTTTGTTTCATAAATACAGTTTTGTGAGGTTTATCTAAAATATTTGTTATTATTTCCCTCTAGTGCATTATTTTTGCCAAAAATTCAGCTCATGAAAGAGTTAAAGGACATGTTACTTTTGCTTGCGCCAGCGTGCCATCTGACATGCAGTAATATCACGAACTGTCGCGTAAGTAGGGGTATAACTTAGCAAATAAATTATTTTTAGTTGGGACTGGAGACGAAAGAAAGTATTAGTTTAGAAAAAAAATTAAATTCTTAAATAATACAAATACAAAATCTCAACCCGAAGTTATTTTGATGCAGAAGGTTTTATAAAATCTTACTATCAGTCTGCCAACTGTAAAAGTTTTTTCCCCGCAAAATTTTCTCGTAGCTTGCTAATAATATTTTTGTTTCTTGTTTTGTTGAAAAAATATGCTCTTCTTTGGAGTTTGTATTTCCTGAAGTTTGTAACCCTTTTTCACAATTAAATTGAGATTTGTCAAATTCCCGATCATCATTCGATCTTATGATTGTGTGAACTGGGTCTACAGACTTAAGTTCTTCAATTTATTGCTCTTACTCATGCATTACTGTGAGTTCATCACTTGTCAGTTCCTGGTCGTAGGAATCCAGCAGTTTTTGAATGCCATCATCATCCACTTCTGAATTTATTTGCCTGGCAAGGTCGACAATTTTCATCCATCAAATTACCAATTTAATCTGACTCTGGCAATGATTCCACATGAGTTTAAATGATGGGAAAAACCCGAAACGGTGAGAACTGAAAATCGCTTAACTCCGTATCCGCTTTTCGCATAAGTCGAAGTATTGCTTTACTACAAAATGTAAAGCTTGACACCAACAAAAATGTTCAAAAGTGCATTGTAGCTGATCGAGAATGTATTGAACATTCCAAATTAAGCTCTGCTGATAACTAGTTACTTCTATTTCTTTTTTGTGCTTTTATGAAGAAAAAGTGCTGGGAATTGTGACACACATACATAAACACTAAATCTTCATGGGTTTTTTTAAGAATGATAATTTTGCAATGACATTTTTGAAAGGGAATTCAAATTTGAATTAAATGTTAAACATTCTATTTATAGTTTGTCAAATGATCTTATTTATTTTTCTTGTTCTAATTAGATATGGCAATTCACGATGAATATGTTTCCGTTGCAATGTTACTACATTGACAGTCATGGGAAATAATTTTCGTGAAATGTGTGTGCCTTATGGAAAACACTTTAAGTGGCAATATCTTTGATAAAAAATACGTGAAGATGAGAAAACCAAATTATGAAGAAACAGTTCTCGAGGTAAATATTGCAATCTCATAAATTCTTGATAATTTGGTTATAGATGCATTTTTTCTTGGATTCATGGTTATATAAAATAAAAAAAAAACTACTACAATACGTTAGTTGATTGCTAATATACACTATTGTTTAATTTTTGAACAAATTTTAATACAGTGCAATACGAATTATAAAATGAACTTATCGCTGCTACATTCATCACCTTTCAAAAATTAATTTTTTAATGCGTGTTACATAAATCATATTCTTTGTGACTAAAACATTCGGATTCCCCCCCCCCTTTTTTTTTTTAAACATTGATAGATTGTGTATTAAAAATCACTAAAACCAGTTTCATGTTTTACAGCTGTGGACTAAATTCATGTTATGTCATAGTCATGTGACTACTGCAATCAAGTTTTTCAACCAATTGATTCATAAATTCATGTGACATTATAGTCACATGACAAATGCAATCACGTGTTTCCATCAGTGCCGGTTTATCCATTGGACGTTTGGGGCGGGCATCCAGGGGCTGGACTTAACCACATTTTCTGGCTATAAATTTCGATCCTCCGGCACCAAGGGAACGTGTAGAACATAAATCGACACTGGTTTCCACACAATCACTACATACGTTTTGCTATATTGTCAACTTATGATTTAGCATAAACTTCCTTTTGAAAAGTACATATTTGACAAGAATAATAGCTTTTGCAGATAAAAGAGATAAATTTGATTTAAAAGTAGAGATATAATATAAGAATTATTATTACTACATCAATTTTGAAAATCTTAAAATGTTTGAAAATTCTTGCTCAATTTTAAAATTTGAGATTTTACTTAATTTATACGCGTAGAACAACAAGTATATGTCTAATATCCGTTTTGAATTCATTGAAGAACCCGAGATATCACGAGAACAGTCAAAATTTAGTCCATAGCTGATGGTTTTTGTAATTTGAATTACTGTCAAATAAAGAAAGCGACAATACAGATGATTTTCATTGTGTTCAAACTCAGTGGTCCCCAACCCCCTTGCCATCGACCGGTACCGGTCTATGTATCAATGTCCCCCTTCCACAAGAAATGATAAATTATTACAAATTTATTTTTAACGTGGTGTATTTCTCTCGGTTTGTACTACTTTCCCTTTTTAGTGTAACGGTATTTTATTTTGAAGGCATGTTTAAATACAATTAAATTAAAATTATTAATTTACAAAACAGTTTAAAATATAAACAATCAATGTTTTCTCCTTCAGCTTGCCGAGGTAAAGTTATCAAACGTTGACCTGTTCGCGGCTATAAAAAGATCGAGAAGATATGTTCTAACCAGAGCTTCAAACCGGAAGTGAACCAAAAACTGGAAAAAAACCCGTTATTTTGGTCTGAGTGAAAACTGGAACTAAGCCGAAAAGAAATATCGGTTTATTTCGGTTCTATATATCTTCAGCTAATTTGTTACTGTAACCAACTTATCAATACTGGTAAAACTTCAACTTCCACTTCCGAAAACCGCGAAATTATTTATTAGCCATGACTTTGACTGAATGTTTACCTTTGTGACAGAGAATGTAAAAAACGAACGCTATGAGCAATCGCTCTCGATACTTCCTGCTGTAATTTTAATTGTATTAATCCTCTAAGCTTTTCTCTATTTAATTTTCAATTGTAACTTAAATGGCTATTAAATGTTGTTTATTATGAATACAGACTCATCAATGATTCCGAGTGTGCTTAATTTAGTTGGATTCAAGAAATAAAAATTGCTCGTACCCGATCGACTTCGAGACTAGTGGCAAAGAAAAGGTAAGCTTTTACCTTAATTTTTTAGATAAAGACTTTGTAGCTAGATTAAAAATATTTGCAATCAATATATATTTTTTAATTTAACGTCAACCATATAAATATCATTCTTACATGTACATCGCTCCTCGATTGCCTGTTTTGATGTTCATTAGTACTTTTCTGTTTCAGTTTCGCATGAAACTTCTTGTAGAAGGCAGATTGAACTCAATTGAATGAACTAGATGATTTTTTAAAAAAAATATCAGTCTGAGTTATGTTTTTTTGCATCTAAGAATGTGATCATCCCCGGATTTTTGTATAGACAGTTTAGATAGACAAACCAGAATCCTATGAACCTAGTAGTCAAATGCGGTTTTGATAGTGGATAACAATGCCTATGCTCACCGCTTATATCGTACATATTAGTTAATTGTATCTATTCACACAGAGTGCCAATTAAGTAAAAAAATAGAATCTTATAAATTTTTATAGAATTACATCTTTTGTTTGTGATAAAATTAAATTTTTAGTACAAATAAGAATATCCATAAAATAAAATTATTCTTTCGGAACTGAACCCAGCCACGGCAGCCGTGTGGAATAGGTATCGGATCGTGGCTGGATTTGTCACGAGTTTGAGCCCAGTACCACTAAATACCCGCTGGGTTGGGCAGTGATGCACGCTAAATTTGTCGAGAGCTGAAAAGTCCCCCCGTGGGGTGGTGTGGTAGTTAGGAGAGGGAGGTGCTGGCTCAGGTGTCGTCCACGTCACTTGACCATGATTCAAAATTACGTGGTCCGTCACCAAAAGCCCTCGTATAGCTGAACAGTGCGACGTTAAAATTCACTCATTCGGAACTCAACCCAAAGCTGTTATTTTTTGGTGGAATGAAAACCGGAATTGAACCGATATATTTTCTTTTGGTTGAATCAGAGTTAAAACTGGAATGTAAAAAATTACGGTTCGCAGCCCTGTTTCTTACTCACCACTTTGTCAATGAGCGGACTACAAAGTTTCGAACAATTGCACTTGCAATGAGTCTCGATCTTTTACTATCTGTTACGTGTTACTACTCCAATGAACTGATATTACTACTATTGACATATTACGTTAAAAAAGAAAGACGCTCATTTATATAAATTGTAAGAGATTAAAATTGTAAAAATTTGGGAAACGTGATATATGGGTTTCAAAATGTTAAAAGTTTTAATTTCTGTTCAATATTTTTTTGAAATTAAGAAGGAAGACCTTTTAATGCCTTTAGATAACCTCTAGACACAAAATTTATTTAAAAAGTAATTTGACCTTTTTGTGTAATTGAAATCTTCAATAGTACTTTTTTTACATTTATAACTAAATTACTACTTAAGGTCTACATTTAGAATATTTCTTTTTTTATAAAATATACATAAAAAATAGAGAGTTTAAATAATGAGTTTTTTTAACAAAATCATTTTTAAAGACGAAGAAAAACTGAATTTTGCAATATAGCTTCTTCTTGAACAGTCACTATAAATACTTTTCAACAGTAATTGACTTAATTTTAAAATAAACATTTGATTATTTGTCTTATTATACACACAGACATTTTATAACATAACAGCTTTCAAGGACAATTTTAATCGCAAGTAACTTTTGACTTAAAAATTTTTTAATGGAACAAGTCATTAATATGAAAATTTATTGAAAAGCATAAAGTACCTTAATAAAAAAAGTCCTTAGAGGACTGAAAAATAATCTGATTTTAATACTTTTTTATATCCATAATAACAGTTTGTTATATTTTATAAACAAAATGTTTTGTTAAATTGGCTTTTTTGTATTGCATCACTTGATAGATTATGATAAGAATAAGAATATAAACTTGCATATAATAATGAATTTATGCTAATGCTTGTAAATGATTGCTTATAGAAATAGGGGATTAATTCAAATAACATTTTATTTTGTATATTTGTGTCTTACTTTTGAAATTCAAAAAATAATTACAAATAATATTCCCTTTCTTTCACACAAATCCTTTTTTTTTTTGCATGATTTCATTTTAAAACGAATTTTAAAAATTGCATTTTTTGGAGGAATACTTTATATTTCACTAAAAATTATATTATATTATACGTCTTATTAAAATCACTTCGCAAACCTTTTCGATTCCCCTGTATACGTCGTTCAACTTTTTTTTTTATGTCGGGAATTTGATTTTAATCTTAATATATAGATTTTTTTAATTCAAGTTATAATAAATGTGCCCCCAAGTTAAATTTTCTAATTCTTTTTTTTCTTACATTCGCAATATTCTTTATAACTAAATATAAATACATATAACACATGTAATTTTTTATATAACCGGTAAAATGCACAAATAAAGATTCCAATCCATAAAGATACTAATAGACATTTTCATAGAATTATTAGATTATTTTAGCTAATTTCTGCATATTCTTTTTATTTTTGCACGAATTTGAATTCTTCTGGATTGTATCTATTGTATACAGATAGAATTAAGGTTATATCAGTACTTTATAAAAAAATTTGAAATAATAAAATGTTACTCTTAGAATAAAGCTGTAATTTTAACTCTAATAAATGGAGCCATGTAAAATTAGAACCTGATTAGTAATAATTTTTATTAATTAATAGTAAAAATGATACATTTTCAGAACATTTTAGCTCATTATTTATTTTAGTTAAATTGATTGTCCTTCAATTTACTGAACTCTTAAAGGGTGACTTGATTTCAAATTAATTTCATTCTTCATTTATGAAAAAATTAAAATTCTAAGGAAGGAATTCTAATTTTAAAAATAAAACCTCTTAACATTCCATATTAAGAGAGTTCTGGACGATATAGCTTTACGTTTACACATCATCTTTTTAAAAAGATAAGTATTGTATTTTTCTGTAAGCAACAAGATATATATTCTCAATCATTCTCAAGATAAGTTGAAAATGAGGAGAAATGATTTGAAGTTTGTTGGAGAAAACGTACTCATCATCCTTTTACTATATTAAAAAGAAGTCTTTTGATCTGTGTGATTAAAAATTTAATTACCTTAATTAGACTCACTTGAGTTTGTAGCTTGTATCTAATTAATTGTAAGAAGGATGCTTAGTATTCTAAGATCATTTACTATTTTTTAAAATTCTCATTAAATAAAATTTATTAAAATTAGTTCCAATATTAAAAAAAAATCAGAAATAACTCAATTTACTTGATAACTATACTCTTTTCAATTAAGAACATTGAAACATTATCACAAAGACTTTGTTACAGAAATACCTAAAAGTCATCGAAAAATTTTATAATTCAAAGGCGAAGATTCGGTAATGAATGGAACTGAGATAATAGGGTGAAAAATGCATAGCTTAGGTAAGAAGTAAACAGCACAGATTTCATTAATATGGATTTCTTATCTTCCTTTATATACATGTAAAATATTTTATTTGAATTAATAATTTAAAATTAGTGAGCCTCGACAAAGATGCTAAAATTTAAAGCGCCTTTCTCTCCTTTTTGAATTTTGCGCAGTAAAACTTTGATTTATAAATCAGTAATCGGATATGTAGTTCCAAAAAATAAACAAAAGTATCAAACATAATTGGAATCGCGTGACCTTCGAAAACATTTGGCGCAACATTAATAAATCATAAATAATATATATATATATATATGTGAGGTTAAAAAAATGAATATTAGAAAGAAATAACGATAATTTCCTTCAAATAAATGAAGATGGAATATTTATTTTTATGTACACTATTTCTGAAGAGTGGTGTTGCCTTCTGTTGAGTGTAAATGAGATAAAACAACGTTATGAACGTCTTGTAGGAGTTCTGTAACATTTTATTGCTATTCATGACATCATACTTCTCTAAAAGCAATACCCAAATCATCGAAAGCTTGGCCGAAATTATATCTTGGAAAGTCAACTTTAAAAGATAGAAAAGCTCAGCAATAATAGATGAATATACTCTCTTTGAAGAATCCAAGGCACTCCCATGAAAATCTCTAGTATTTTAAATGGCTAAGAATCACGTATCAAATAAACCCACCGTCTCAACTAGAGACTTTTTATGACGTCAAGGATAAAAAGTTTTAAAAGACGCTCGATACAATATAGAATGCTTATCAATTTCAGTAATAGCGTTAAGAAAATCTTCCCTAAATATCATTCAGAATGTCCTTCAAGAATAAAAAGACTTTTTTCCCGATGGAATGATTGTATTGTGATTCCTTTGCAAATTGAAAGTAACTATGACAGGAATAAAAGTGACTAATAATTAGTTAAACCGGAAATTCCTTTTCAATCCAGTCGCTATGGTACTGTAAATCTTTGGTAAGTTTTGTTAGTAATTCTCTATCTTTGGACTCAAAGTTGATTAATTCACATCATATCCCCGGCCTGAGGTCGAAGGTTTCCTCCAAGAGAGTATGGTCGTAGTAGCCTAGTAGTTATTGTCACAAAGTTGTGGTCAGTATGTAGCGAGTTAGAGTCCTTACTTGCTTATTTGGAAGAACCGAGCTCAACCATAGTGTTGGGGCTCCTATCTCGCAACACATCTGACTCAAACTCTCAACTATCAACGTATCTACCCGACACTGGTGCAGGTTCCAAAAATGAAGGTATACCCCCACTCATTAGAATCAAGAGAGACCACATACCCCCTTGAGTAGTAAAAAAAATAATCTTTATTAATAACACGAACAAACTTCACATGCTAAAAACATTAAAAGAACTGACAAAACAAAAGTTCCCGCTCTTATATAAAAAGACAAAAAGCAGTTAGCGCCATCTGTTGGACAATAAGAAAATAAACATTAACTGACAAATTCTCAACACATAGGGTTTCGAGCAGCCTACCGACCCTCCGAGAAGTTAATTTATTTATATACAAAGTAGTCCAGAAAAAAGGACCTTCCCCAAAACTCTTAAGAACAGGGTAAAAAAAAAATAATAAAGTATTGTTGTTGTTTCCAATCCCCTTGGAGCAGGAAAGCCTACACCACGTCCATTTGACCTTTCCGCGTAATAGTGTCACACACCAGGTCTTGCTCTTCATGCAACTGTCGCAAGGAAATGCCCCAGCAGTCCAGAAGATGAGCAGGAGAAGCAGGGCGAGAGCAAGGACAGGTAAAGAAAGACTTTACCCATTGCACAAAAGTCATATTACGGAGGTGACGGCTTCTAAAGTACCCCAAGGCCGTCTGATAAATCCTGGATCTCCTTCACTGTGTATATAGGTCAGGGCTCTTAGCTGCGTACCAGTGGTGGGCAGGAGGGTTTCGCCAAGTCCAAGACATTTTAGGTTCTTTGGAGGGAATGAATTTCCGAATGGGTTAAGAAAATGGAACTGGGGTTAAAGAGATCACAACCCCTATGATCCAGCTCATCAGCTGCTTCGTTCTCAGGCACACATGTAATAGTATCCATTGGAGACATACTTGTTTTCTCTGACCATGGAATAAAATACAGTAAAAGCTCTATAGTAGACCCTCACCTGGTGCCGCACGCACGCGCACAGCAAGCACGTTGCATCAAAGTTCGTATTCTCACAGAGAAAAGGTAGATGCACAGGGACCCTGAGAAAATTCGGGGGCATTGCCCATCCAATCCTGGCGCCACTGAAAATCTACCTTGTGGAGGGAGGTGATGCACGTTAAATCTGCCGAGGCTCAAAGTTCTCCTGTTGGTTTTGTGTGCTAATTTCAAGAGGGGCTGACAGCTCAGATGTCATCCTCATCACTTGGCCGAAATTCAAAATAACGAGGTCTGTTGCAAATAGCCTTCATAATGCTTTATAGTCACTCACTCCACCAAAAGCGTGAATTGGAAGGAAAATAATTATTTGAATACGAATATAAATTAGAGTAATAAAATTAAGAGGAAAACCTCATAAAATTTATACACATTAAAAACAGAAAATAGATGAAGCCCTAGTAATGCTGTATGTGCTGTAAAATGTTCATTATTGTGAAAGATATAAACTCATTACAAATTTTATTTGCGTTCTTAAAATAATTATTTTAATAGCGTTACCGTTATCTCCAAGCATTTGATGTAGAAATTATGTCGAAGAACATTTTTTATTTAAAACGGACAAAATTTTCTCTGGAAATCTTTTTTGTTTACAGTTACATTCTTTCAATTAACGCTCCCATTCTTATTTTCAGTTAATTTTTTAAGAAAACCCAGTTTGATCCAATCCATCCCTATTTCTCGTTCCATTGAAAAAAAATATTAAATTTCAATTAATCTCCTTTGAAACATTTACGATATCTTTGATTGAAGAAAAAAATGCTATTTATTAAAAATTTTTATTCTCTATAATTTATTTTTTTAAAATAATTTTTACAAAACTGTTTTGAAGTATCGCGAATCTAAATAATATTAGTTTCCTATTTATGATAACGAAATTTAATATTAAATAGAAAAAAGGATTACTTTATTCGCGAGCTTAATTTAAAGTTAATGAAACCATACTAAAAAAGCGTCGTTTTTCCTTCATAATTATAAACAACGAAAATGTTTCATGCATTTTTAAATGATTTTTGGTCTTTTACTCTTAAATAAAATGAATATTTTAATTTTCTTCTTCTGTTTCTGATAAGTTGAAAGTTTAATTTATTGAAATTTGTTTTGGAGTTCAGCTCATACTTAAAATATCATTAGACATCAATTTTTTTTAAACAAATTCTTCTACTATTCAAAGTATTAATTTTAAAAAAAATCACATTAAAAGTTATAAATTTGATATACTATTTAATTATTTTTTTTAAAATAAAGATTCGATAACAAGTTTGATGAAATATTATGCAAAAAAAAAAAATTGTGAATTTTAAAGGTATTGGTAGATTAACAGAGAAAAATTATTCCTTAATTCAAAGTTCTAAAAAAACGTTTTACGAAATTATTGTTCACTTTAGCTATCGCAATTAAAATTTGCATTTTTAATGTACTACCAAATTATATTAGAAATAAGATCTTTTTAATCCGTTGATATTATTTTTAGTTATAAAGAAAAATTAAATATATATCTCTATATATACTTATTGAAGCATTTTGAGAAAAATTTAAAGAATTCATTTCGAATACATTTCGTTTTTATGACAGAGAAATATGTTAGAAGATTTCTAGAAGTTATTACTGTATATATTTGGTTTTCTACTGATAAACATATAGTTCTTTCCAAGATTACTTAAATTTTAATTAACATTGCTCAACTGTAGACTATAGATGAAAAACTATGTAATATTCTGAACTACGGTTAAGCGGTTTGTTCGTACAACGCACTGGCTGCCAAATGTTAGCCGCAACTGGTTTTGTAATTAACTGGTTTATGAGTAATCGAAAAAAAGTATGTCAAAATATGCATTTTCAATATTCCATAAGGTTCTATTCCTCCTTAAGGTATCCGACTACGTTCGGAACCGTGATTTTGCAGAAGCGTAGATGGATAATACTTATGATAGTTAGTGTCACTTAGATTAGAAAACGTATATAAAATTGTTTTAAGAATAGTATTACAATAAAAAATTATTTAAGTACAATATTTTGACAAAAAATGAAACTAGAATTACCCATTTTCAAAATATTCTCCTTTTGTGAAAAATGCTTCTATTATAATAATATTTTGCCTGTATATAGCTCAGACCTCTGTGCAGAGGCTCAACTAGAATTTTTGAAATATATATTTAGAAGTGGGTTTATCTATGTTTTGCGACAACAGAGGGGAGAAATTTTAAGAAAAAAACGCCAATAATTATTTCAATTGATAGTAACTTTAAAAATAATATGAATTTTTCAAAAATCCTAGTTCAGACTCTCTGGATAAGTCTTTACTTTATGTAAGCGCACACATACACAAAATATTATTATAGAAGCATTTTTTTTTATAAAAGGAGAACGTTTTGAGAGAGAGAAAAAAGATTTTTCTAAGTTAATTTTGTGCCAAAATATTGCATATAAATAATTTTTTTTGTCATAATGTTCTAAAAATTATTTTATACATGTATTCTAATCTAAGTGACACTAGATATCATGAAAATTATAAATTTATGCGCTTTCTTAAAATCACGGTTCCGAACGTAGTCGGACACCTTAAAATACGAGCAATTCAAATTTATTCACAGAATTAAAAAAGAAAGAAGTATTAAAATAAACTCACTACTTTGCAGTGAAAATAATTATCAAAACAAATTCCTTCTCGCATCTATTCATAATTTTATTCAGACAATAACAATCCCGAACCAATTTGCGAGTTCATCGGTGCAATTAATTTAACTTGATAATCGTCATTACGGACTCTCCTAAATAGGCTGTTTGTCGCTCTTTAAAGCAATAATTATTCATCAGAATGGGATCAGAAGAGAATTGCCTTATAATTAAAAGTTTTGCAATTGAATACCATCTAATTACAAGCGTTCTAATTACATCATCAGAAACTGCAGACGCCTGTGCCAGTGCATCCTATTCGCCAGACTTTTGTAATTTCATTCACATCCAATAAACACGAAATTTTGACTTAATGAACAGATAAATTGCTACGGCCACTTGGTCGAAATTTGAGGGTGCACTGTCGTGCTTCAAAATCGTCTGCGTTAGAATAGGTTCGTACCACCCCCTTCTAACGGCACCGTCCGCATTCCATTTCTGAGAAGTACATCCAATTAGACGAGACCTGTCCTCTTACTATAATTAGATTGGACGCGACTTAGTGAGGGAATGAATTCCGTCCAACTCTCGCTCTAATTTACGTTGTGTAAGGTCCGTCTTTTGTTTAGCGGCAGACTTATAGCTTCTGGTCATCTCGTAAAAGCATCTTTATGGCGCACCTTGTCGTTAGGGCTTCACGAAGAAATGGCCGAGTCCATTAACTCACACGTAATGAGTAACTTCGTTAGAAAATCGAAAATTTCATTTACTACATGAGTGTTTTCTTTGCTCCATTGTTTTGTGTGCTTTGTGCAACTAGAAGTAGGTTTCAAAGGGTTATTTAGGTAATTGAATTGACTAATATTTGGAGACATTCTTTTTTCTTTTATATTGCTGTATATTAATAAACGTACCCTTTCAATTTATGTCATATTAGTGATATTAAAAAGAATATTGTTTTTCGATGGTTATTGGGAGGAGATGATAAAATAACTGTGTTACTTAAGGTATCCGACTACGTTCGGAACCGTGATTTTAAAAAAGCGCATAAATGGATAATTTTCCTGATATTTAGTGTCATTAGGTTAGAATATACTTGTATAAAATTGTTTTAAGGACATTTTGACAAAAAAAAATTATTTAAATACAATATTTCCGCAAAAAAATAAAATAACCTTTTTTCAAAATATTCTCCTTTTGTGAAAACTGCTTCTATTATAATAATATTTTACCTGTATATAGCACAGATCTCTATACAGAGACTCAACTATGATTTTTGAAAAATTCACATTATTTTCAGAGTTACAACCCATTAAAATAATATCGGCGTTTTTTTCTTAAAATTTTTCCCCTCTGCTGTCGTAAAACGTGGACAAACCCACTTCTAAGTTGTATATTTCAAAAATTCTAGTTGAGCCTCTGTACAGAGGTCTGAGCTATATACAGTCAAAATATTATTATAGTAGAATCATTTTTCACAAAAGGAGAATACTTTGAAAATGGGTCATTCTAATGTTCATTTTTTGTCAAACTATTGTACTTAAATATTTTTTTACTGTAATACTATTCTTAAAACAATTTTATATACATTTTCTAATCTAAGTGACACTAAAAATCATAAATATTATCCATTTATACGCTTTTGTGCAAAATCACGGTTCCGAATGTAGTCGGATACCTTAATGGAACAAAGTGTTATGTTACTCATTGGTACATGTTATGTTAAGTAACTTATTAATACATAATTTGATTTGTTGCAAAAGTGTTACCTAATTTTAAGCTGAATGGATAATTATTTTACGTGGGACCCATATTTTCCATTGTTTTTATTTGCTGTATGAAAAATTTTGCCAATGAAGGCCATAAGCTCAGAAATAAAGATCGAAAGGTACGATTATTAATATATTTAAAAGGAATATTTTATTAAGCAGAAAAGTTCACGATTTACTTATACGCGTAAAAATAGATAAGAGAAACGAGAAGTGAATCTACACTATTCTGTTGAACTCTGTTGATGTGGTCGAAGTATTGTTAAAATCAAATTACAGTTTGGTGTCAACTCAAAGGGCAAAATTAAGATCGTTTATTGAACTTGTACTGATCCATCGTGTGACATCATACATACATATTACTTAAACAATCAATCAATCAAAATCAAATGAAAAAGATGTACATGTATGACAGTGAAACTGCAACACTACGAACAAGTGCATATGAAGCGATGAAAATTGAGCTGAACAATAAGTGATGATTATTTTTATGTGATACTCAGTAGCACACACAGGAATTTTTCAAGGAGGGGGACATGATCTTTGTGATTTTGTCGATTTTCGGGAACAAAACACAGTAAAAAGCAACTAATTATTGAATAAATAATTAGAATTAATTAATAAAATTAATCATTGATAACAAGTACATAATTAAATTTTACGTTCTATATACTTAGAATTATAATCAATCGGAAAAAAAATCAAAGGCTTTGGGGGGTCCAGACCCCCACTGGTGATACTACAACACAGAGTGAGTGATAATACCCGCTGAGAAATAGCTTTTAGATTGACAGTGGACCACAAAATAGGCAACAGCACAGCGTGGAAAAAATCAATGAGTGCGTGAACGTAACCTGAGGAGAATGGATAATGATTCTCTCAGATCTATTTGTTACTATTCATCCTGTGAGCCAAAGGTGGTACAGCACGCAAATGAAGACCAATCATTTTCCAGATATGTTTAGTAGTTGAAAGAATAAGGGAGGCTAGTGGCTAAGGAAAAACCTGCACATCAAACGCGACTGTTTGCCTTGTGAAGTCGGATTTTATCAAACGAGTAAAAATGGCATTAGATGTACGCTGAAGGATACGCAGTTCTGTCAACTAGGGCAAGTAAAATACCTGTCGTTGGAACTTTAAAGTATGTTCTATATACGAAAACTGTAACCATCAGAGCCTTATAACATCCTTGGAGCCTTAAGCACTTTAAATTGTTATGACTCTTCTCCAGTTTTGGTTCGAGTGAGATTTTCCTTCAATTTTCTTACCCTTTGCCCTTTCTTTGTGTTTTCTGTTTGGAGAGTCTTCCCATTACCACTACCTGTGGACCTGCCGTATGCTGATCTGGCAGTCGTAAGAAAAGGATAGTGGTATAATTTGGACACTCTTGTTCATTTCTTACCTTACCGAATCGTGAACTATCCACCCTTTTGTAAATTAGTACAGCAAATTAATGAAATCTTTTGCAACGACAGTACATCATCATATATGGGAACTTTTCAACATGTTAATTATCATCTTATTCATCGCTTGTTGTTTTACTATCTTTTATTTTAAGACATCCGTATTCTTTTTTGAGTCACTTTCATTGTACTTGTGCACCAAGCTTGTGCTTCGAGCTTAGATCATTGAAAAATCATTAGTGACACCATTGCAATCAATTTCGAATATAATATAATTTTGAGTGCATAGAAACATCAAACTGTTAAGCTTTTCAATTTTCATAGTAGATCTTATTTTTTAGTCTTTATCTTCTAAGGTAGAAATGCTTCTCTCATGATTCGCTAGGTGGAGATGCATTTGCTGTAATTTTAATTTTTTCTCTTTTTTTTCTCTCTCCAATTGTTTTGTTCCTTCAAATCTTTTGCGCACTAGACACGCACCACGATTGTTCACCGAATCATGATAATACATTATCGAGTAGTATGATATTCCAAAGTTTTTGTTAGGACCAGTTACCACGTCTACGGATGATTTGTTTATTAAGACTGTCATTGCTGAAATAGAAGAAACTGTGCTATTCTGTTACACCATATGGTGTAGGTTGACACCATTGCAAATGGAAATGTTGATGTTGAGAAGTCTAGGATAGTCTTTTCTTTTTTAACGCTAACCATGAGTGTAAGCTACAGGAAACCGATCAGTAGGTAATGGTTATGATCACTACTAAAATCTTCAAGATGTCTGTACATGACGTTGTAAGCAGATGTTTGGGCTTTTAATACTTGTAGGTGGATACGAAGGTTTGGTGCTGGCTGTATGGCTTCCCTCGAGTATGAAGCAATACTTTTTTCCCAAGTACCTTCATTACAGATGGTGCATCGGAGACTTGTGTAATGGACTGTCCATTAACGGTATGATGAACCGACCAATATTTCCTTTAAAATCAGATCATGAAACCCTTATGGACTGCTTTGTCTGCAGCAATGGGCTCAATTCATGTGATGTCATTGTCACATGATAGTGAAAGCCACGTGATTCTAGCCAATCAATTCAAAAACTCATGTGACGTCATAGTCACACGATAAAAACTATCTTGTGTTTCCAGCTAATCGGTTCACGCGCTCCGGTGTTGCCAAGTTTAGCTTTTTGAAGAAACTTTCTCTTAAAAAGTACATATGTATATAAGATGCATTTTATTTAAAAGTATAAGCTTAAAATATTATTTTTTTTTTTAATTTTAAAAAATCTTTTTGAAGAAATTTTTTTTCCTAACATTTAAACATCTTTACCCAAATATGAAATTTGAAAGTTTATCTGAGTTTTACAAATAGAACAAGTACAATTAGTTTAATGTGTGTTTTGAATTCAATGGAAAACACGTGTTTGTCTTTATCATGTGACATCATGAATTGAGCCCATTGCGTCCTGTGCTAATTAATTCTTATGCCTAATAAGCTATGCGAAGATAAATAGCTCTACTAACTGGCTTCCCTCGTCAACAAAATACGGAACTAAGAAATCCACAAATTCATTTCCTATCATAGTACTCACATAATATGGAATGGCTGCGGATTCTGAATTATTTTTACAACTCAATTAGATATATCCACCCTGAGATTTGTTTAATTTTCTAACTACTTCTTTTTACTGTTGCATTTTTACTGTCAAGAAGTGATTATAAAAGTACTTCGAAAAATGTTCTGTACACATTTTCGATATTTTTGTTTTATTGCTCTTCTCAATTTTAATTCAAAGTTAAATTGCCTCCACCTGATGCCTCATGATATGTATAAAATAAATTACATCCCAAATTAAAATAAGTACTTCTACGGCATTTAAGACTTGAAAATGCAGCTCATTTGCATTTTGAATTTAATACAAGCTGATTAAAAATTTTGAAATTTGTGGTAAGTGGGATAAGAGAACGCGAAGCATATAGTGTGTGATACACAAAGCAAGCATAATAATAGTGGTAAACATAACCATAATAGAAAAAAATGATGCATTTGTTACGAAACAGTTAAATATACATTAAGAAATAAAACATTTTTATCCAAAGTCCTCTTAGTTATAATCAGTAAAAATTTTATCCGTGAATCTTAGATATTTTGGTATATATTTACTAACTGCCAATCTTCAGGTGATCCCCCAAATGTCTTGATGGCTCACTGGTCGACCGCGATTGCCTTAATGCCTACCTCTGGTCTAAGGGATGGGGACTCCTTAATCCCAACCTTGTGTGAGCCGCTGCTTGGCCATGTTTAAAAATTACAATTTCAATGCGCAACAGCCTCCTTGTTATTTACAGTTAAGTAAAATAAAATAAAATCAAAAGAAGCAAAAATCGAGTCAAACGTTGGTTAAAGTATACAATGTCTCTCCTGGAATTGTTATTCATTTTTAACATATTTTAGTTAATTATTTAAATTCTTCTCTCTTATTTATTAAATTATTTATTCACTTCTAATTCATATTAATTTATTTACCCGCTCCTTCTTCATATTAATTGACTTATTCACAATGACAATGAACATAACTATAATTAAGAAATTAATGTGTCGGGTTCATAACTTTCATAGTCTTAGTTTTCCTCTGAGAATTCAAGGCAAACATTTGTGATACATTAAAGAGACATGGAATAATTGTGAAGCGCTTGTTCTAATAGGTTTGTGCGTCTATATCTTAATTGATGGATCATAATGATAGTTAAACCATTATGCTTTACTAAATAGTAATGATATTACTGACGTCTTTCCATTTGATAATAATATGTTTAGTTAAAAGACTATACAACAATAGAGTAACTGTGCAAGAACAACTTTTATGAAGTTTTTATGATTTTTAAGCTAATTAAAATTTACTACAGTTAAATTTCATCACAAATTATTTGCTGGAGACTAACTGAAAAATATTCAAAATGTATTTGATGCCACTCCTATTTTATAACTTACCTTTCAGCATTTAAATTAATAAAAATAAAGATATTTAGTAAAGATGAAGAAAAAAAATTTAGCTGATATTACATATAGTTAAACTTATTTACAACGTTAAAAAAAATTTGCATTAACAAGGAGACTTGAATTAAAACAACAAGGCAATTCTTACAATTCCATAGTTTGGTTTGATTTTAATTTACGCCACACTAAAAAGAACCACGAAAGCTATGTATGCTTTGTGATGAAAAAGCATTTAGATGGACTTGCTAATTTTGAACCATGGTCAAGCGACGAGGACAATACCTGAGCTGGCACCCCTATCCAAACTTCCACACTACTCCAAAGGGAGGACTTTGAACCATTACAGATTTAATACGCACCATCCCCTTTTAGCCAGAAGGTTTTTAGTTGCGGTAGATTTCAAACCCGTGACTCAACAATGCAAGCCACGAGTTTGCGATGGAGACCACTTGGCTACCGTGACCTACAATTCCGCGGAAAACTTAGACACGGATCTACGAATATAGAAAGTGATGACATGTAATTATTCCCTAAGTTATTTGACTACATTCGGAACCGTGATTTTAAGAAAGCGCATAAATGGATAATTTTCATGATATTTAGTGTCACTTAAATTAGAATACATGTGTAAAATTGTTTTAAGGACATAATGACAAAAAAAAAATATTTAAATACAATATTTTGGCAAAAAATTAACTTAGAATAACCTTTTTTTTCAAAATATTCTCCTTTTATAAAAAAATGCTTCTATAACAATAATATTTTGTGTGTGTGTGTGCTTATATAAAGTAAAAACTTCTCCAGAGAGTTTGAACTAGGATTTTTGAAAAATTCACATTATTTTCAGAGTTACCACCCATTGAAATAATTACCGGAGCTTTTTTCTTAAAATTTCTCCCCTGTGTTGCAGTAAAATATGGATAAATCCACTTCTAAGCTATATATTTCAAAATTTCTAGTTGATTCTCTGTACAGAGGTCTGTGCTATCTACAGGCAAAATATTATTATAATAGAATCATTTTTCATAAAAGGAGAATGTTTTGAAAATGGGTCATTCTATGTCAATTTTTTTCAAAATATTGTACTTAAATAATTTTTTAGTGTAATAATATTCTTAAAACAATTTTATGTACGTTTTCTAATCTAAGTGACACTAAATATCATAAAAAAAACCCCCATTTACACGCTTTTACAAAATCACAGTTCCTAACGTAGTCGGATACCTTAAGCGATTTCCTTGAAACTAAAATTTTGTTTGTTATAATGCAAGCCTTTTCAACAATACAATACCTTTGCTTGATATCTGATTCTAAATTTTTTTAAGTTAATTCTTTGCTGTATAAAGCTACACGATTTTTTTTATTTAGTTTTCCATAATATTCATAAAATTTAAAATTTGTTGGATAATTTAAAACCTATTCTTACTGAATATTGATATAGTAATTTATCCTTTACTTTTAAAAACGTTTTTTTTTTTTTTTTTTTTTTTTTTTT
>BMAV01016263.1:126286-151392 GCA_019973955.1 Trichonephila inaurata madagascariensis | reverse complement strand
ATCTCAGTCCCGCCAGCAACCCTCTTTTTTTAACCACTTTTTTTAATCTCTAGAGTTTCTACTTTTTTTTGTTTTTTTTTTTTTTTTTTTTTTTGCAGAATTTCTCAAACCTACCTATGCGGAAACGATATTTAATTGTACATAAATGAAGAAAAAAGAATGAAGTAAAAAATGAATTTTTATCGTAAGTACTGCCAAAAGAGTGATGAAGTTTAGGAATTTGAGGGGTTTTTTTTATGATAGAAAGTGTAATTTTTGTTAGTGGAGTAGCCATTTTAGAGCTTTTTAAAATTTATTGCCATTAGGGGACACGTATGACGAGAAAAAGAACATTTGATACATAAAGAAGCTTTTTAGTATTACATTAAAAAAATACCGTTGAAGTTACAGTGCACGTTATAGTAGAAAACGGAAAAAAGCTTGGATTGGGTTGAGTCGGCGACGCGAGGACGGAGAGCTGATTTATGAAATGTTGCAATATGTGCATTGTACTAATCCAGTGCTTCTCAAACTTTCAATATTTGCGGCCCAATATTCAATCACAATTTTCATCGCGCCCCCTTCCATACAATAACAGTGCATTGAATTCAATAACACTATACTTTGAATCTAAAGCTTAATCACGACTTCAACCTCTTAAATGCCACCGATGTATATAAACGTCTCGCTCAACCAAAACGATAATTGCACTGTACGTATATATACGTCTTTCCGAAGTACGATCTTTTCTGTACACTGCTACCCATAAAATTATTCCGAAGGCTTTGGAATGTAATAAAAGGACCTTGACGGTGTTTGCAAAGGATTGACTTATTTCATAGGATTTGCTTATTTATTCCTCCACCCCCCTTCCGTGTAGGGCAGCGATGCACGTTAAATCTGTCGAGAGCTGAAACGTTCTCCCGTTGGTGTGTTGCGGTAGTTAGGAGAGGGGGATGCCAGCTCAAGTGTCATCCACGTCACTTGATCATGGTTCAAAATTACGTGATCCGTCACCCAAAGCCCTCATGTAGCTGAACAGTGCGACGTTAATATTCACTCACTCACTCACTCTCCTTCCCAATATATCACATACGCACGCCTACGGGGCAAACGGTGGCATTGGGGAAGGATTTGCATAATTTTTAACCGGCAATTAATGGATTAATTATAAACTGTACAAGGTTATATCAAGATAAGTGCTAATTTTTGTATTTAATTTTTTGTATGACAAGCCTATTGGGTCACAGGTAATTTTTAAAACTTGTTCTTAGTTTAGTATTGTTAAATTAATTATGGAATACACATGGTACAGTACTAATACATTTATAAGTGTATTGTATCAGTGTAAATGCGTATTTTATTTTTTTTACTATGTCAGAATGCATTGTGTTTATTTACTTTCCATAAATTAATAATTTTCTTAAATAATCTTTTTTTTTTTCAACTTTTCAATATGCTCGCGCCCCCCTCGTAGAATTATCACGCCCCCCAAGAGCGGCGAGCCCCACATTTTGAGAAACGCTGTAGTAATCACTACTCAATACACCCTATCCAGTAATTACCACTTAGAGTTGTTTATAATTAGACAAATACAGTCGGACTGTAATTTAACGAATTCATCGGGAATGAACATTTTGTTCGTTACATCGGGGTTCAAACAAAATTCAAATTTTTGGCTCTTAGCCTTCGGAAATTTTATAAGAAACTACACAAAATATTTTTACAGTTAGAAATTGCACACTTTTTACTCAGCAGCTAAAATACGATTAGTGAATTGTTACGCACCAGTTAATTGGAAATTTAAAAGTGCTGACTAATAGATGTGTTTGACAATCTTTATGAGTTTTAACTCGAAAGAGTTATTTTTTAGAAGAAAAAATTATTTTGTTCTTTACATCCTGCTTCATGATGTATGTTTTCACAGTTTCCAAACAATGCAAATCAGTAGAAAATGTAACATTTTTTATAAGAGTTTCATTATCATTTCTGTATCAGAATCACTATTTATTGGCTTCAACAAATCAACAATTTTTTGAACTTTGCCCACATAGGCAGAACATCATCAAATACAACATAATCTTTAAAATCTTAAAATAACCTCTCTGTGTTATAGAGTGGGATGGGATAAGAAGAAAGGTTTCCTGTCCTATTCAAAACTCACACGATAAGTTGCACTCATGACTCATCTGCATTTGTAAAGTCTAATAATACTCTGCACCCTTTTCCGATGAAATTTACAGCTTGCAAAAAAATCATTTTTCTGTTCAGGACAAAAACAGTGCCATTTGAAAAAAAATAATAAAATAATAAATCCAATTTTTTTTAATACAAACTAATAAAAAAAATTCAACTGTCGAAATAACTCGTAATTCGAGGTTTATTGTTCGTTAAATAGGGGTTTTTGCCTTCATTTTAATCGAGAAAGGAGAAAAATTCGTTAAATCATGAAATTCGTTAAATCGGGGTCCGACTGTAATTGCTTTGAGTCTAAGATAATCTGACCTAAATTAAGTACTTGTTATTTTTTTTCTCGAAAATTCAATCCTTTTGTAGCAAAACTGAGCTTTGAATTTTCTTTAAAATTATTTTTTTGTATTCTCTATACCATAGAATATCTTTTCCGCATAGGTCCCTCGATCCTATTATATATGTTACCGTTAAAGTATATAATTCAGTTACACTTTATAGAATAGCTAGGTATTTCATGAAATAACTAGACAAGCCAATTAAAGTACATAATATATGAAACATTTCCAATTTTATCTAGTTATTCTATGTAATAACTAATGACAGAGCATTAAAATGAAAAATAAATAATTCCAAAGTTATTTTATAAATTAATTGATAATAAACAGCTAAAATCTCTCAAAAATATATTTGATCCCTATATTGCGGATGATTAATTGATAAATAATAAAGAAAAACAGATGACATAATTTATTATTGCTCATACTGCTAACATTAGTTAAAGGGAAACAGAAAAAAGAATATGCTGCAGAAATAGTTATATTCAAATATTATGAAAAAAAAATACATCTGGGTAGAAAAACTATTGCTTCATAAAAACATTCCGTAATTTTTTTCAAACAAATATTAATTTAAATTTTATGAAATACCTTTATTTTATTTTTCATTATTTATATTAGAGCAAGGAATAAATTGTATTGCATATTATTTTTTAAACAAGCACACTTTTTACTATTACACATTTTTTTTTCACAAGCTCTTTTTAAATCATTGTCCAGTACCACAACTTTCAGCTGTAGCAACAGATTAAAATGTTGTGTCAATATATTTGGAACTTTTTCAATGGAAATTAATTCTCGCTCACTTATACTGAACTGAGATTTACAGTACAATTAAGCGATTCAAAACTGTCTAAAAGCATCTGAAACCGGTTCAAAAAACTTTCGAGTGCCGTATTTCATACTTTAACGCGATCAAGTAATCGTTATTCTATAGAACACCTAGTTGAATCGTAGGATTACATAATTTTATGTACATTGACTGACTTTTCTAGTTATTTCATAAAATACCTAGTTATTCTATAAAATATAACGGATTTCCCTCTTTAACAGTAAAGTATACAATATAAAGTCGGTGTAATTTTAATACTATGTAGTCACTGATAAATATCATTCGTGCAGTTGTATGAATTTTTATGTCACTTTAAGATATCTAATCTCCCTTTTGTTTAAATGCTGCAACAAGTACCATCTTTAGTGAGTGATTTCAAGTTTATAAAACGTTTGTTTCACCGGAGCAGATTTTCTTCACACAAAAACATTGGTGACCAAACATGGTCAGTCCTTGTAAGTTTGTTCTCGAGAGATGAAGGAGGGTAAAGTCAGAGGGTAGGGGTGGACCTGTGACTTCCGAGAGGGAAGAGAAAGCGGCCTTCTTTTCTTTAAAAAGACGAGGTGCCATTACCGCTGGCTGCGGTTGACAAATAGAGGTCCATTTGGAGGCGCGATTTTTGTAGCCCTTTATTGCTATGTGCTCGTTACTTTAGATCTTTTTTTTTTATCTTCCATTTCCCTTCGTCTACATCTTTAGCTGGTCAAGGGAAAAGAAATCTAATTGTCCTTTGGGTAGGGAATCTTTGAATCGTTGCTGAATTTTTGCCAGCGTGGAGGAAAGTATCTATAGGTCCCTTGCGCCCTTCAATTGGTCTCTTTTACGAGTGAGAGCTAGAGATATGAGTCTCTTGAAATCGTAAATAAAAATAGTGGTCACGTGTCACAAAATGAGATTAAAGAAATGAATGGATCTGGATAGGAAAAAAGACACTGGTTGCAGGGAAAGTCTGCGTTCTGTTTTGTTTCACTCTTGGAAGGTATTGGGATTTTGTTATTCTATGTATTTAGATTGCGTTTTACTTAATGTCTTTTTTAAAATAAACAAACTGGTCATTTGTTGTAGTAAACGTTTCTGTGAAGTGAGATAAATTAAATGTCAACTTGTATGCATGCATATTTCGATATATTTATTAACCACTTAACTGACGCCACGTATATATCCGTCTTCTTCAGCCGGTGTGTTGCACGTATATATACGTCTTTCTGAAATACGATTCTTTTCCTTGCGCTGCTATCAATAAAATATTCCGAAGACTCTGGAATGCAATAAAATGACCTTGGCAGTGTTTGTGAAGGATTTACTTATTTCAGAGAAAAATTTGTTTATTTCTGCCTTTTCTTTTCCCTCAATATACCGCATACGCACGCCAATGTGAAAAACGGTGGCACTAAGGAGTGAATCCAGTAATTTTTAATCGGAAGTTAAGTGGTTAACGAAGAATGTCAGAAGATAGAATATAAATGGTGTGGGAAATTAATTTCTAATGGTATTAGAAAAAATCAACACATAATTATGTTCTTTAAATGGATCATGAAGAATTATATATAGTATACTTTATTTTTATACTTATGAAACCTAGTTTTTTAGGATGATTTAATGAATCAAGGGAAAAAAAAACTTAACTCAGTGGCGCAACAGCTCATGAGGACCAAGGGCTACTGTACCCAACTCAGTATACGTGACCTTGGGCCCAGTGGTGCATGAACAGATGTGCCCATCAGGTGGTCAGTCTAACGCGAAACCTCCAGTGTTAAGTACTTAAGCAAGCTTTCTTCTCATTTATCGACCCACTGAAGGGATGAAAGGCTGAGTCAACCTTTACCAACCCGGGGTTTGAACCTCGGACCTGTGGTGTGGATGCGCAATGCACTAACCACTCTGCCACTGGGCTTCGAATCAAGAAAAAGAAGTTCAAATAATACCGTAAATAATGGAATTTATTGTTTCTATGGCTTACATGTAGCTTTCATTTGTAATTTGTTTTTATGCATGGAGTAAGAAAACATTGCAAATCCTTCAATTAGATGAAGGTTGCATATTTTAACTAAACAAACAATTTTAGTAGAGTTCTTCAGATATTAAAGATATGAATATTTTTTCATCCAACCCAAGTTTTAAATAGTATTTACATAAATTTTCATTGCTAAATATTGCTATTTATTTTAATACATATGATTAAAAAAATCACTTATTTTTAAATAGTTTAATTGGTAGCTTGATTAAATAGTTTAAATTTAAGTTTTAATTTAAAAATTTTATATAAATGTTTCTCTGTTAGGTTTTGAAATGTTTTATTGTGTTAAACAAAATAAATAGGTTTAAAGTATCAAAATTAATAAATAATTAACATAAATCCCCCTTGTTTTTGAAAAAAAAATTTTTTTTATAAATTTTTAGCAAAATTTTCTGTTTTAATAGAAACTGCATAAATAAAAATACATTAGACACAATCCAATTCTAATTTAATTGATATAGTTCTTGATCCAACTGGTATCAGAAACCGAAGGTTAAAAAATATTTTAAGAAATAAATATTATATAAGCATTCGGATTTCACATCAAGAATTTTTGTCAAAATTACTTTATGTCTTAAGCTAAAAATGGCTGAAAAATATGATTAATGTAAATACCTTGAAACCTGCGGTTTGTTACAATTTAAAGGGCTTATTTCATAAGTGTTACAAATTTCAATGAATTTTATTGGGTTGTTTTTGAAGATATCCCACATTATTAATGCAAAAATTATCGTGACATTTCATTCTTCTTATTAAAAAAAAAAAATCACGTTCTTTAATTTTATGTTACTCCCTCTTCTTCCTCATACTTATATATATACATTTATCTAATGATCCTAATACCAAAAAATCATGTTTTCAACCTAGTTGGATACCTTAAAAACCAAGTAATTACAATATTAATACAGCAGTATAATATCTGTTTTCAATATATATTATTTACATACATACGGAAGTATCCACACTCAATGTTGACAAACTAGTAAGTTTATTCGAAATGAAATTATGAAAAATGCTTTTTTTTAAGGTATGCGACTACGTACGGAACCGTGATTTTGCAAAAGCGTGTAAATGGATAAAATTTATGATATTTAATGTCACTTAGATTAGAAAATTTATATAAAACTGTTTTAAGAATATTATTTCAGTAAAAAATTATTTGAGTACAATATTTTGACAAAGAGGAACATAGAATGAGCCATTTTCAAAATATTCTCCTTTTGTGAAAAACGCTTCTATTATAATAATATTTTGCCTGACTATAGCTCAGACCTCTGTACAGAAGCTCAACTAGAATTTTTTAAATATATAACTTAGAAGTGGGTTTATTCATGTTTTACGACAACTGAGGGGAGACATTTTAAGAAAAAAAACACCAATAATTATTTCAATTGGTTGTAACTCTGAAAATAATTTGAATTTTTCAGAAATCATAGTTGAACCTCTGTACAGAGGTCTGAGCTATATACAGGCAAAATATTATCATAATAGAAGCATTTTAAACAAAAGGAGAACATTTTGAAAAAAGGTTATTCTAAGTTAGTTTTTTTCTGAAATATTGTATTTAAATAAATTTTTTTGTCAAAATGTCCTTAAAACAATTATATACTTGTATTGTAATCTAAGTGACACTAAATATTATGGGAATTATCCATTTATGCGCTTTTTTAAAATCATGGCTCCGAACGTTGTCGGATACCTTAATATAATGAATTATTATATTCATACGAATTTCTTCATTTTGCAACAGTGTAATAACTCTTGCATCTAGACAATATTTATATTCATTACAGTAGAGTCCTGAAAACTTGGCCTAACATGAACCGATGGATGGTTGAGTTTTTGAAAATGTCAGGGTATCTAGAACGTAATGAAAAAAGAATAAGTACGAGGGATTTCTAGGAAAATATTGTGTTGTACTTGTATGTATTTTTGGATGAGAATATAACAGAAAATAAACTGCACAAATACCCTCATACAAAGGAAAAGTTTTATGAAAATATAGAGCAATTTCTACATGAATATGAAAATTAATGAATACATCGAACTCATTAATAAAACCTGATCAGATCCATCTCAGAAAAATATTTTATGGACATAAAGCTGTCCATAACGAAATTTAAGGAATCGACTTTGCAAAAACTGCCTATTTGTTTTTTAAAGAAATGCGTTAAGTCCTGTTGTGTTCCGTACTGCACTTTGCATTTTGCTGCTTCAACAGGAAGATGACGAAAAAACAGCAATACATAAATTATCATTTAAATAATTCGATTAATAAAAAAATCATAGATATATTCTCTGATATATTCAGATAAGTTGTATTACGTTTTATAGCCAACACATTTAAAATAATAAACAAATTATATTTTATACAACACGCAATAAGAGAAAAAAAAATCGAAGTAGCCGGCAAGATAATCTACACTTATAGCACAGTCGAAAAAGCAGTGGAGTATAAGATTTATACAGTTTGTTTCCCTGCAATTACCTTTAAGATGTTGCGGAAACAGTTTTACACAGTTTTCCTCCGCATTTACTTTTATAGCAATTTTCTCCCCGTGCTTTCTACTACAGAGTAATTATTTCTGAGATTTTGGGTAAGACCAGTCTTTCATGTAGCACTTTGGTTGATATTTTATGAATGATCAATAATTTCATGGGCTTTTAAAGTATATGTATTTGACAATATCTTTTTATAAAGTTTCTATTACATTTTTAAAATGAAGTTTTTTTTTTTTTTTAATATATGTTATTTCTCAGCTGTTATAAATTTCACAAGACTCACAATAAATCAGTATTAAACTCTTTATACAATAGAAACATTATTAAAATATTTTTAACAAGGAAATTACAGCATAAGTGAAGAAAATGTGCGACGTACACTCATGGACCAAAAAAATTAGCGTACCAAGAAATAATTGCGCGATCGTAACGAAACTTGGCACGAAGGTACATGTCGGAGAGATATACAAATGATTAGAAATGCAGCGTGATTGCGCATTACGTATAGCCGGTAGAGGGCGTTTAACGTTGTTCACCGTGGAGTACAAAACAGGTAACGAAAGCTTGTTTGAGTGTGCTGAATCGCTTACAAGGAAAGAGCTGAGGTAGAAATGCCATTACGCGGTTTCCGAAGACAATATGAACAGCTGTTGCAGTTTGAGAGTTAAGAATCATCGGCATAATGGAAGCTGGGTGGCCAGATAGGCAAGTAGCTCGTCAATTAGGCCACTCTGATTGTGTTGTGAGGTGTTGGGACCAGTGGATCCGAGAGATTCATTTACACGAAAACCAGGCTCAGGACGCCCTTGACAGACCAGTCGTCGAGAAGACCGCCACATCATATGAAATGCTCGCATACAGCCAACTGCTTCATTGATTGCCATCCAGGCACAGGTAACACCTTCACTAGGAACTCCTGTGTCTTCTCGAAACATACGAAGGCACCTGGCTGAAGGACATTTGGGATCGCGGTGCCCATTATGTGTGCTGCCCTTGACGCCAACCCATCGATGCCTCCATTTGAAGTGGTGCCGCGCACGAGGAAACTGGACTGCAGCGGAATGGAACCAGATCGTCTTTAGCGACGAATCCAGATTCAATCTCAACCGTGATGACAATCGTGTTCGTGTGTGGAGACACCGTGGTGAACGCCTCAATCCTGCGTTTGCTTTACAGCGACACAGCGCTCCCACAGCTGGTGTGATGGTATGGGGTGCCATTGCCTCAATACACGGTCACCCCTAGTATTGATCCTTGGTACCATGACAGCCCAGTGGTATGTCCATGACATCCTGCAACCACATGTGTTGCCACTCATGCAACGGTTCCCAGGAGCCATTTTTGAACAAGAAAATGCTCGGCTTCACATGGCAAGGGTGTAACAAGACTATCTCCGCACAGTTACTACCCTTTCTTGGCCTGCCCGATTCCCAGATTTGTCTCCAATCGAGCATATCTGGGATCATTTGGGATGGCGAGTTAGGCATCCCACGAGTTTGAACGAACTAGAGGAAAGGTTACAGTAAATATGGAACGAAATGTCCCAAGACATCATGCAGAACTTGTATGCCTTAATGCTCGATCGTATTGCATCGTGTATTCGAGCTAGAGGGGGTTCAACAAGGTATTAAATTATTTGTTCTTTTGCCTTCTCTGAAATAAATGATTCTTTTTCTTTGATTTTCTAATCATTTACTTATATCAAAGTTGTTATTACTTATGTAAAATTTCCTTTCATTTTGACGGCTCCTTCTTAGTGAGCTAATATTTTTGTCCATGAGTGTATAGTATTAATAATAAATATTTTTAGCTAAAAAATATTATGATTCTAGAACAAAAAATAAATATTTAGAAGAAAAAATATCTTAAAATAATTCTAAATTAATGGTTTAATAAAATTTCAATTATCTACATGTTTTAAATTTATGATGATGATAATATCGTGTCGATGACTAGATCAGATCCGACAATACCATGAGCCCAGTTGACTGTTCAGGAAATCTGTTCAATATTTTCCTCATAGAGGTTTGTTGTCGAAAACAAGACTCATATTTTTTGTAGAACAAAAAGAATAGGCGTACAGTCAAAAATATGAGCAGGTATTAGCTCTGCATGTGGACAGTTATAACAATTTCTATAATTCCTTCTACCATCCCTATATCAATATTTATTCCTCTGTAATGACCTGTTCTTACCATGCAATAGTCTTTGTTATAAATCTGTCTCCACTTATAACAGAGTTCATGCTTTACAGGAATTAACTTATCTCTTAATTTTAAATCTGCTACAGCATTTGTGTCTGATAAGGTAACATTGAAGAAATTGTTATTATTGAGATTTCTAGCCTCTTTTGCCAGTTTATCTTAAAATCTTAAAATATCATATCTGTATTATAGAGTAGGATGGGATAGGAAGAAAGGTTTCCTGTCCTATTCAAAACTCACACGATAAGTTGCACTCATACTTATCTGCATTTTTAAAGTCTAATAATACTCTGCATCCTTTTCCGATGAAATTTACAATTTGGAAGAAAAATCCTTTTTCGGTTCAGGACAAAAACAGTGATATTTGAAAAAAAAATAATAAAATAATCCAATTTTTTTAATACAAACTAATAAAAAAAAATTCAGCTGTCGAAATAATTCGTAACTCGAGGTTTATTGTTCGTTAAATAGGGGGTTTTGCCTTCATTTTAATCGGGAAATGAAAAAAATTCGTTAAATCAGGAAATTCGTTAAATCGGGGCCCGACTGTAATTGCTTTGAGTCTAAGATAATCTGACCTAAATTAAGTACTTGTTATTTTTTTCTCGAAAATTCAATCCCTTTGTAGCAAAACTAAGCTTTGAATTTTCTTTAAAATTATTTTTTTTATTCTCTATACCATAGAATATCTTTTCCGCATAGGTCCCTCAATCCTATTACATATGTGTTACCGTTAAAGTATATAATTCAGTTACTTTATAGAATAACTACGTATTTCATGAAATAACTAGACAAGCCAATTAAAGTATATAATATATGAAACATTTCCAATTTTATTTATATATATAGTTATTCTATGTAATAACTAATGACAGAGCATTAAAATGAAAAATAAATAATTCCAAAGTTATTATATAAATTAATTGATTATAAACAGCTAAAATCTCTCAAAAATATATTTGATCCCTACTGCGGATGATTAATTCACGAATAATAAAGAAAAGCAAATGATATAGTTTATTATTGCCCATACTGATCACATTATTTAAAGGGAAACAGAAAAAAGAATATGCTGCAGAAATAGTTGTATTCAAATATTATGGAAAAAAAAAATACATGCTGGGTAGAAAAACTATTGCTTTATAAAAACATTCCATAACTTTTTTCAAACAAATATTAATTTAAATTGTATGAAATACCTTTATTTTACTTTTCATTATTTATTAGAGCAAGGAAGGAATTGCATTGCATATTATTTTTTAAACAAGCACACTTTTTACTATTACACATTTTTTTACACAAGCTCTTTTTAAATCATTGTCCAGTACCACAACTTTCAGCTGTAGCAACAGATTAAAATGTGTTAATATATTTGGAACTTCTTCAATGGAAATTAATTCTGACTCACATATACTGAACTGAGATTTACAATACAATTAAGCGATTCAAAACTGTCTAAAAGCAGCTGGAACCGATTCAAATAACTTTCGAGTGCCGTATTTATACTTTAACGATCAAGTAATCATTATTCTATAGAACACCTAGTTGAATCGTAGAATTACATAATTTTATATATTTTGACTGAATTGTCTAGTGATTTCATAAAATACCTTTATTCTATGAAATAACTGATTTCCCACTTTAATGATAATATATACAATAAAAAGTCGGTGTAGTTTTTAATATTATGTAGTCACTGACAAATATCATCGGTGCAGTTGTATGAATTTTTATCACGCTGTAAGATATCTAATCTTCTTTTTCTTTAAATACTGCGACAAGTACCATCTTTGGGGTATTATTTCAAGTTTATAAAACGGATCTCTATTTCAGCGGAGCAGATTTTCTTCACACAAAAACATTGGTGACCAAACATGGTCAGTCCTTGTAAGTTTGTTCTCGAGAGATGAAGGAGGGTAAAGTCAGAGGGTAGGGGTGGACCTGTGACTTCCGAGAGGGAAGAGAAAGCGGCCTTCTTTTCTTTAAAAAGACGAGGTGCCATTACCGCTGGCTGCGGTTGACAAATAGAGGTCCATTTGGAGGCGCGATTTTTGTAGCCCTTTATTGCTATGTGCTCGTTACTTTAGATCTTTTTTTTTTATCTTCCATTTCCCTTCGTCTACATCTTTAGCTGGTCAAGGGAAAAGAAATCTAATTGTCCTTTGGGTAGGGAATCTTTGAATCGTTGCTGAATTTTTGCCAGCGTGGAGGAAAGTATCTATAGGTCCCTTGCGCCCTTCAATTGGTCTCTTTTACGAGTGAGAGCTAGAGATATGAGTCTCTTGAAATCGTAAATAAAAATAGTGGTCACGTGTCACAAAATGAGATTAAAGAAATGAATGGATCTGGATAGGGAAAAAGACACTGGTTGCAGGGAAAGTCTGCGTTCTGTTTTGTTTCACTTGGAAGGTATTGAGATTTCGTTATTCTATGTATTTATAGATTGCGTTTTACTTAATGTCTTTTTTAAAATAAACAAACAGGTCATTTGTTGTAATAAACGTTTCTATGAAATGAGATAAAGTTAATGTCAACTTTTATGCATGTATATTTCGATATATTTATTAACCACTTAACTGACGCCAAGTATATATCCGTCTTCTTCAGCCGGTATGTTGCACGTAAATATACGTCTTTCTCAAATACGATTCTTTTCCTTGCGCTGCTATCAATAAAATATTCCGAAGACTCCGGAATGCAATAAAATGACCTTGGCAGTGTTTGTGAAGGATTTGCTTATTTCAGAGAAAAATTTGTTTATTTCTGCCTTTTCTTTTCCCTCAATATACCGCATACGCACGCCAATGTGAAAAACGGTGGCACTGTGGAGTGAATCCAGTAATTTTTAATCGGAAGTTAAGGTGTTAACGAAGAATGTCAGAAGAGAGAATACAAAAGGTCTGGGAAATTAATTTCTAATGGTATTAGAAAAAATCAACACATAATTATATTCTTTAAATGGATCATGAAGAATTATATATATAGTATACTTTATTTTTATACTTATGAAACCTAGTTTTTTAGGATAATTTAATGAATCAAGGGGAAAAAAACTTAACTCAGTGGCGCAACAGCTCATGAGGACCAAGGGCTACTGTACCTAACTCAGTATACGTGACCTTGTTCCCAGTGGTGCATGAGCCGATGTGCCAGTCAGGTGGTCAGTCTGACGCGAAACCTCCAGTGTTAAGTACCCAAGCAAGCTTTCTACTCATTTATCGACCCACTGAAGGGATGAAAGGCTGAGTCAACCTTTCCCAACCCGGGGTTTGAACCTCGGACCTGTGGTGTGGATGCGCAATGCACTAACCACTCTGCCACTGGGCTTCGAATCAAGAAAAAGAAGTCCAAATAATACCGTAAATAATGGAATTTATTGTTTGTATTGCTTACATGTAGCTTTCATTTGTAATTTGTTTTTATGCATGGAGTAAAAAAACATTGCAAATCCTTCATTTAGATGAAAGTTGCATATTTTAACTAAACAAACAATTTTAGTAAAGTTCTTCAGATATTAAAGATATGAATTTTTTTTCACCCAACCCAAGTCTTAAATAGTATTTACATAAATTTTCATTGCTAAATATTGCTATTTATTTTAATACATATGATTAAAAAAATCACTTATTTTTAAATAGTTTAATTGGTAGCTTGATTAAATAGTTTAAATTTAAGTTCTAATTTAAAAATTTTATATAAATGATTCTCTGTTAGGTTTTGAAAAGTTTTATTGTGTTAAACAAAATAAATAGGTTTAAAGTATCAAAATTATTAAATAAATAATTAACATAAATCCCCCTTTTTTTTTGAAAAAAAAAATATTTTTTATAAATTTTTAGCAAAATTTTCTGTGTTAACAGAAACTGCATAAATAAAAATACATTAGACACAATCCAATTCTAATTTAATTGATATACTTCTTGATCCAACTGGTATCAGAAACCGAAGGTTAAAAAATATTTTAAGAAATAAATATTATATAAACATTCGGATTTCACATCAAGGATTTTTTGTCAAAATTACTTTATGTCTTAAGCTAAAACTGGCTGAAAAATATGATTAATGTAACTACCTTGAAACCTGCGGTTTATTACAATTTAAAGGGCTTATTTCATAAGTGTTACAAATTTCAATGAATTTTATTGGGTTGTTTTTGAAGATATCCCATTATTAATGCAAAAATTATCGTGCATTTAATTCTTCTTATTCTTTAAAAAAAATCAAGTTCTTTAGTTTTTTATGTTACTCCATCTTGTTCCTCATACTTATATATATATATTTTTTTTATCTAATGATCCTAATACCAAAAAATCATGTTTTCAACCTAGTTGGATACCTTAAAAACCAAGTAATTACAATATTAATACAGCAGTATAGTATCTGTTTTCAATATATATTATTTATATACATACGGAAGTATCCACACTCACTTAATGTTGATAAACTAGTAAGTTTATTCGAAATGAAATTATGAAAAATGCTTTTTTTTAAGGTATGCGACTACGTACGGAACTGTGATTTTGCAAAAGCGTGTAAATGGATAATATTTATGATGTTTAATGTCACTTAGATTAGAAAATGTATATAAAATTGTTTTAAGAATATTATTTCAGTAAAAAATTATTTAAGTACAATATTTTGACAAAAAAGGAACATAGAATGACCCATTTTCAAAATATTCTCCTTTTGTGAAAAATGCTTCTATTATAATAATATTTTGCCTGTATATAGCTCAGACCTCTACAGAGGATGAACTAGAATTTTTGAAACATATAGCTTAGAAGTGGGTTTATCCATGTTTTACGACAACAGAGGGGAGAAATTTAAAGAGAAAAAACACCGATAATTATTTCAATTGGTTGTAACTCTAAAAATAATGAGAATTTTTCAAAACTCATAGTGGAGCCTCTGTACATAGGTCTGAGCTATATACAGGCAAACTATTATTATAATAGAAGCATTTTAAACAAAAGGAGAACATTTTGAAAAATGGTTATTCTAAGTTAATTTTTAACCGAAATATTGTATTTAAATAATTTTTTTTTCAAAATGTCCTTAAAACAATTTTATATATGTATTCTAATATAAGTGACACCAAATATCATAAAAAGTATCCATTTATGCGCTTTTTTAAAATCAAGGTTCCGAACGTAGTCGGATACCTTAATATAATGAATTATTATATTCATACAAATTTCTTCACTTTGCAACAGTGTAATAACCCTTGTATCTTGACAATATTTATATTCATTACAGTAGTCCTGAAAACTTGGCCTAACATGAACCGATGGATGGTCGAGTTTTTGAAAATGTCAGGGTATCTAGAACGGGATGAAAAAAGAATAAGTACGAGGGATTTCTAGGAAAATATTGTCTTGTACCTGTATGTATTTTTGGATGAGAATATAACAGAAAATAAACTGCATAAATACTCTCATACAAAGGAAAAGTATGTACTTTATGAAAATATAGAGCAATTTCTACATGAATATGAAAATTAATGAATACATCGAATACATTAATAAAACTTGATCAGATACATTTCAGAAAAATATTTTATGAAGACATAAAGTGTTCCATAACGAAATTTAAGGAATCGACTTTGCAAAAAGTGCCTATTTTTTTTTTTAAAGAAATCGTTAAGTCCTGTTGTGTTCCGTACTGCACTTTGCATTTTGCTGCTTCGACAGGAAGATGACGAAAAAACAGCAATACATAAATTATCATTTAAATACATCGATTAATAAAAAAATCATAGATATATTCTCTGATATATTTAGATAAGTTGTATTACGTTTTATAGCCAACACATTTAAAATAATAAACAAATTATATTTTATACAACACGCAATAAGAGAAAAAAAAATCGAAGTAGCCGGCAAGATAATCTACACTTATAGCACAGTCGAAAAAGCAGTGGAGTTGAAGATTTATACAGTTTGTTTCCCTGCAATTACCTTTAAGATGTTGCGGAAACAGTTTTACACAGTTTTCCTCCGCATTTACTTTTATAGCAATTTTCTCCCCGTGCTTTCTACTACAGAGTAATTATTTCTGAGATTTTGGGTAAGACCAGTCTTTCATGTAGCACTTTGGTTGATATTTTATGAATGATCAATAATTTCATGGGCTTTTAAAGTATATGTATTTGACAATATCTTTTTATAAAGTTTCTATTACATTTTTAAAATGAAGTTTTTTTTTTTTTTTAATATATGTTATTTCTCAGCTGTTATAAATTTCACAAGACTCACAATAAATCAGTATTAAACTCTTTATACAATAGAAACATTATTAAAATATTTTTAACAAGGAAATTACAGCATAAGTGAAGAAAATGTGCGACGTACACTCATGGACCAAAAAAATTAGCGTACCAAGAAATAATTGCGCGATCGTAACGAAACTTGGCACGAAGGTACATGTCGGAGAGATATACAAATGATTAGAAATGCAGCGTGATTGCGCATTACGTATAGCCGGTAGAGGGCGTTTAACGTTGTTCACCGTGGAGTACAAAACAGGTAACGAAAGCTTGTTTGAGTGTGCTGAATCGCTTACAAGGAAAGAGCTGAGGTAGAAATGGCATTACGCCGTTTCCGAAGACAATATGAACAGCTGTTGCAGTTTGAGAGTTAAGAATCATCGGCATAATGGAAGCTGGGTGGCCAGATAGGCAAGTAGCTCGTCAATTAGGCCACTCTGATTGTGTTGTGAGGTGTTGGGACCAGTGGATCCGAGAGATTCATTTACACGAAAACCAGGCTCAGGACGCCCTTGACAGACCAGTCGTCGAGAAGACCGCCACATCATATGAAATGCTCGCATACAGCCAACTGCTTCATTGATTGCCATCCAGGCACAGGTAACACCTTCACTAGGAACTCCTGTGTCTTCTCGAAACATACGAAGGCACCTGGCTGAAGGACATTTGGGATCGCGGTGCCCATTATGTGTGCTGCCCTTGACGCCAACCCATCGATGCCTCCATTTGAAGTGGTGCCGCGCACGAGGAAACTGGACTGCAGCGGAATGGAACCAGATCGTCTTTAGCGACGAATCCAGATTCAATCTCAACCGTGATGACAATCGTGTTCGTGTGTGGAGACACCGTGGTGAACGCCTCAATCCTGCGTTTGCTTTACAGCGACACAGCGCTCCCACAGCTGGTGTGATGGTATGGGGTGCCATTGCCTCAATACACGGTCACCCCTAGTATTGATCCTTGGTACCATGACAGCCCAGTGGTATGTCCATGACATCCTGCAACCACATGTGTTGCCACTCATGCAACGGTTCCCAGGAGCCATTTTTGAACAAGAAAATGCTCGGCTTCACATGGCAAGGGTGTAACAAGACTATCTCCGCACAGTTACTACCCTTTCTTGGCCTGCCCGATTCCCAGATTTGTCTCCAATCGAGCATATCTGGGATCATTTGGGATGGCGAGTTAGGCATCCCACGAGTTTGAACGAACTAGAGGAAAGGTTACAGTAAATATGGAACGAAATGTCCCAAGACATCATGCAGAACTTGTATGCCTTAATGCTCGATCGTATTGCATCGTGTATTCGAGCTAGAGGGGGTTCAACAAGGTATTAAATTATTTGTTCTTTTGCCTTCTCTGAAATAAATGATTCTTTTTCTTTGATTTTCTAATCATTTACTTATATCAAAGTTGTTATTACTTATGTAAAATTTCCTTTCATTTTGACGGCTCCTTCTTAGTGAGCTAATATTTTTGTCCATGAGTGTATAGTATTAATAATAAATATTTTTAGCTAAAAAATATTATGATTCTAGAACAAAAAATAAATATTTAGAAGAAAAAATATCTTAAAATAATTCTAAATTAATGGTTTAATAAAATTTCAATTATCTACATGTTTTAAATTTATGATGATGATAATATCGTGTCGATGACTAGATCAGATCCGACAATACCATGAGCCCAGTTGACTGTTCAGGAAATCTGTTCAATATTTTCCTCATAGAGGTTTGTTGTCGAAAACAAGACTCATATTTTTTGTAGAACAAAAAGAATAGGCGTACAGTCAAAAATATGAGCAGGTATTAGCTCTGCATGTGGACAGTTATAACAATTTCTATAATTCCTTCTACCATCCCTATATCAATATTTATTCCTCTGTAATGACCTGTTCTTACCATGCAATAGTCTTTGTTATAAATCTGTCTCCACTTATAACAGAGTTCATGCTTTACAGGAATTAACTTATCTCTTAATTTTAAATCTGCTACAGCATTTGTGTCTGATAAGGTAACATTGAAGAAATTGTTATTATTGAGATTTCTAGCCTCTTTTGCCAGTTTATCAACATCTTCACTACCTGGAATGCCAACATGTGCAGAAAACCATTGGGGAAGGCAAACTTTATATAACTCTTGTAATCTAAACAGGAGAGATCAAATATCTTCAGTAATCCATACAATCCACAAAAAATGACGAGACCTTTAACCTGTTCTAGAATAGGAAGTCTCGTATAGATCAAAAGCCTCAATTATCGCTCTTTCACAAGTGATGCAAGAGGCAATAGCACCAACACCGATCACTTGTTGGTAGGTCTCAACCTTAATGTAGTATAACTGGGGGAGGGGGGGTATTCCCTGTCTACTTAGTGGCAAACCAACCCCCATTGTACTCATTGTACAAATGTTCATACACATTGCTCAAATTGTAAAACTGTAAATTTACCTGTATTACGTAGCTCTACTCTTTTCAATGTATATTTTAAGCAGGAAAAAAAAAATATATTTTAATTCTTCATCACATTCTTTTTTTTTTTGGCGATCAAATTTGGTGACTTGGTGACCATATGGATGCTATGGAAACTTCTGGAGAAATTTATAGCATCGCGATCTATAACGTAAGTGGTTTTTCCGAGAAAACGCTGGAAGACCCCTAGCCCAATTGTTCTTGGCGCTCCTCTTCAGTTGATTTCAGTTATGACCCATGTTTACTAACTATACCTCATGTATAAATAAACTTAATGCAGCACCAGGAAAAACTTTTTTTTTATATAAAGATTTATTTCACGGTATTATTTCTATTTCTTCCAATGATCTCACGTTTATTTTTCCATATCGTCATCGTCATTTGATCATTATTACACCAGGTCCGTTTCCAATACACCTTAAGTTGTTTTCAAGGACGAAGTTAATGAACAGTAAATCCCAATTCACTACGCGTAATACGTAACTGTTTACTTGGAGTGAAATCAAAATGAAAGCTTTAATATCATCAATTATATATAATGTTAACTAACGTAGACTTATTATGAAATTTGTTAACTGTGCATTTCCTTTATTTCACATCCACTACTGTTAATAATTATTCATATTATTTTGTCTACTTCACGCCGAAGTTGCTAGTTTAGTGCTAAGATATAAACTGCGTAAATTAATGACTTAAGTGGAAAGAACAATTTATTTTCCGATCTTTCTTGTTAATTAATGGCTGTCCATCTCGTTGTTGGTAGTGAATGTCTGAGTCATAAGAGTTCTGAAATTGTTTAAGTTAAACGGTTTTAAGGAATGAACTTCAAAATGCAAATAAGTACGTGACTTTTATTTGATCAATAATTGCATGATTATGAAAATCGCCTTCACACACACTTCAACGATACTTTTGTAGCCACAAAAGAGAAGTTTGCTTTGCTCGTTTTAAATTTTGTATTTTTTTATGTCATATAACACAGCCTCAAGAAGATACATTGATAGCTTAATTTCCCAGAGCTATATTTGTCGCAAGAATAAATACCTCAATATGACAGATTTTATTCAAAAAAGGCAAGCCGTGTTTTTTAGACAAGCATGCATGTTATGTTTAAAAAGATGTTTAAAAATTTGTATCAGGAAACTGCTTGAATTTGATGTAAGTGTCCAGTGTCTGAGAAAATCATTTAAAAAAACAACTTTTTGTTTTCAATTTAATGTGAAGTGTATCATTGAATACCTAAAATTTTTATTTTTATTGAAGAAACTTAATTCTATTGCTTACCGCATTACATACAACAGTTAGTTTAAGAAGTTAAACAGTTAGTTAAAAAGTTAGTTTAAAAAACTAACTTTTATTTTCAATAAAACGTACAAGTACATTATTAAATAATTAAGATGCTATTTTTTATACAAAAATTATAAACCCTTTTACAAAAAAAAAAAAAAAAAAAAAAAAAAAAAAAAAAATGAGGAAAAAAAAAAAAAAAAAAAAAAGCAAAATTAGCTAACTTTCGGCAGCTATATTTTAATATTAGGCAAAGGACGATCATCTTTTATTAAGTCTGGGAGTCTTAGGATGATTTCAATGAAGTATATATGTTAGGCTTGGTGAAGAAATTTGTAAAACATTTGGAAAAGAAATCGTCAATGACTTCCTTATTTGACATATATTTTTTTCTATACTTATATGCATACAAAAAACAAAAAAGTTTGTGTTTTCCCTGGCTTTATTATAATATGATAAAACAAAATATATAATTTATACACTAGAATTGATTTCAAAAGTATTCAGAAAAATTTAGACTCTAATAAGGTTCTTAATTTTTCAACCATCATGAATATTATTTTGTTAAATCTTAAGATTACATCATGGATACCCGATTGTTTTTCATAACGTTTTGGCCTGTTAAATGAAGTAAATTTTCAACAAATATTAACATGTAAAATGTGTGAATATAAATGGTATCAAAGAAAATAAAATCTCATTATAATAATTAACATACTACTGCTTAAAGGGAAATTCCTGTAGCATATGAAAATTGATAACCTTCAAAATATTGATTATAACATATAAAAAATACTTATATTGCTAATTTAAAGAAAATAGATAATTAAGTTTGTAAATTATTTACTTAATAAAAATTAAACGACTTAATTAAAACTTAATTAAAATCACCCGACTTCATTAAAATTTAATTAAAAGCACACGACTTAATTAAAATTAACGAAAATGTTCTTATGAAGAACTTTATTAACACGAGAAAATAGAACAAAATGAATGTATATTTTGTTGAAGGTAAGTTTTTTAAATAAGTAAAGATTAATAATATATTAAGATTTCAAAAAGTAATCATGTAAAATAATAAGTATTCCTTTTTAAACTAGAAAATTAATAATATTTTTTAAACTGATGACTCCTCATTACGAGGTTATTTTTCATATTTCTACAGCGACGTTAATTTAAATAAATCAACTATTATTTTCACGTAATTATATGCTAATAAAATACTTGCTTCTTTCCTAATTTTTTTTGTCGATTTCTTAGTCACTTTTTAAAATTAGGTAAATAAATTTTACAAGAAAATTAACATATTGAAACACGTTACGTATGTTATTTTCCCAATAGCACAAAACTCTCATTATCGGAAATATACTGTCATTGTTCACTACCCAGGGGGAACTTGAAAAATAAGAATAAGGAAATCATAGAAGATGTGACCATGGTCGCCAGATTAGTAACTTTATCGCCATTGGTGACAAATTTGGCGAAAAATATGATATCACAAAGGAATAATCGAGAAGTCTCTTGGATCGTTTCTTCTAGAAATTTCAAAATGGCTATACAAAGAACTTTTGAATTTAAGGTCAAATCGGCTCAGAGTGCGTGAGTCAGGACGAGTTTCTTATTAATAACGCTCTATAAAGCAACACGGGTGCTACTGGAGAGGGACCTCGTAATTTAGAGTCAGCTCAGAAGAGAGCTCAGTCGAGGTAAGGATTTGCTTGTACGTTGACTGCAATTGCAGAGAGAGAGAGAGAGGCTTTATCTATTTGAAGTCGTGCAAGTGGAACTCTTCTATCATGTCTTCATTATAAAGTTTGCTTAAAATGATGTTTATTACACTATTGTTAATAATTTGTTACAATATTTCTTTGTGTACATACGTCTATTTGTCTTCCTCTAGAAACCTAGTCATTCTTGTTCATTAATAAATCTGTTATTATTCAAATCATTGGAATCATTCGCTGCTTTCCCCCATTCAAATTGGTGACAATATTATGATATTTTTCTTGCATTAAAAATAGATATCCCCCTCCCCCCATACACACACTATCTTACGATATGTATGATTCTTAAAATGCTGATTCCGTAAAACTAAAATTAGTCCGAACTTCACTTTTGCCTTTTTCTTCTATCAACCATAAACCCAAAACGCAATAAGAAAACGACAATTTCGGGAAATTTTTCATCGCTCAACGGTCACTTCGACCAACGTCCACGGGTGATTGGACGGTGGGGAAACGAAGCGCAAGTCTGGCGTAAGAGAAACGATTTTAATGAAGAATGATACCTCGAAAAAGCCGGAGAAGCCACAAAATTTATCGTTTGTCGATTCAATGGCAGATAAGGACGGCAAGAATAGGACTGTCTGAAAAACAAAGAAATTTTTCCCCGGACAAAATTTATGTGTAATGGTTGGTGATTTTTCAAAAGTTCACGGACTGACGGTCAACCAATAAGAAAGGCACAATATTTACGACTGGGCAAAATTATCGTGTATTGTCACAGAGGGTAGGTTTTCAATTTGTTTGAGAATCGTATATCTTCTGGGCTCTTTACTATAAACTGTATTTAAAAAAAATCAATATACAACCACGAAGGAAGACTTATTGTTTCTATCAAAACTCACTGCTATAAATCCTTTCTTAAAGCAAAATTTTGATGTATATGATGTATCTCAAACAAAAAAAAATGAAATGTCTGTACTTTTTTATCTTTAAGTTGATGTTTTCATTCATAGGTTTATGTAAAAATGACAAACGATTGTATTTTGCCCCAAGTAAAGTTTTTATTTTTGGAAAAAATACAGTTGAATTTCCGTATTTACTCAAATCTAAACCTCCATCGATTCTAAGCGCGCCCCCCCCCCCAATTCTCAGCACATTTTTAAGGAAAAAAAATTAAAAAATGCATAAAATGTTCATTAATATCCGATATTTAAGAAAATTTTTTTTAAAAAAAAATTGATGAGAAATAATAAGTTAACAACTAATTTTTTTTACCATTGTTAAAAACTTTCAAATACATATTCGAGCCCATAAATACTCTAACCATCAGTATCATGTTTCGAAAATCATTCATTACTCCCATTGCCACATCTAACTTCGGAAAGTGTGCCAGAGTTGCCGTTTTCCCCCCTCACAATCTCATCTTTCGTGCCTTTCAGTGTATTTGTTATGCAACCTTTTTTTAAAAAGAATGTGTTATAGAAGAATGTAAAATAATTATTAAAGACTGTTCAACGTTTATAAGCAAAACTTTTATCATTTTGTTTACGCCATCGAAGTATAATTGTTTCATTCATGCCAAATTCTCAATGGCGGCTATTCTATTTGCTTTCTTTTTTCTGCACACAAAATTGCCCTCCTTTTCATACTTGCGTCTTAGTAAACTCGTCTTGATACTATTACCGATATATACGTTTGGGGAATTAAAAGAAAGCTTGTGACGGGGCTTTATCGCGCCTTCCACAAAAACCCTCTTGGGAAATATTTGGGGCCAAAACGGCATTTCTTTTCAACCAACTCAAGAAGAGAACGCGATTATACAGATTAGGAATGTGTATATATTTTGGAGCTTTAGTATTCATGTGGAGTTCCAAGAAGGAGAGTTCTATGAGTGCTAAGAAGTTCTAATGAGACGCTACAAAGTCTTAGGAAGTATTATAAGAATCATATAGAAGTGGGCTCGAAGCCAGAAGATTACCCATTGGCCGGATCAAGTTGGATTACGGTATTATATTGACGGTATAAAGACTGGTAGCTGTTCGCCGTGGAATATCGGTAAGATAGATAATATTAAACTTTAATACTAGAGGGGATTCTAGTAAGTTATAAGGAATCGTCTATAAATATAGATTCGGTGGTTAATTTATCAGAAAGGTAGTGAGTACGGTTTAATGCGCTATTTGTGAAGAATTGCAGTTTACATTGCTTAATATTATTTGAAATAATAATAAACTAGTTTTATTAAGGAAGCTTTGAGTGTTCAATCTTTTGTCCCCACAAACTCAGGTCGCGGGGATGAAGAGATGATACCCACAGCCCGTGTGATATCACAAGCTATACAAAAAAAAATTCCTAAATACGAGTAGACAACGATGTTTAGGATAGACTGAATACTGGAGATAAACTGCGGAATGGAATAAGTCATCGATGCAAGTGTTTAGAATGGTCGGTGGAAGTTTCTTCTTTCGAAAGGGGGTAGGAGCTCAATTTCAGTCATACAACCAATGTTTTGCTATCGATTCTAAGTCGCATCCTATTTTCAGTAGCATTATCTCTGGAAAAATATTAAGGCTTACATTCGATTAAATACGGTATTTTTCTCATATTGAATTCCGAAGTTAAATCGTCAGTTTCGTTTATGTCACAGGAAACAGTAAACATAACGTTAAGTGTAATTGAAAGAAGGAAAATAAGCATTAACTTAATTGTGAAGCTACTTTCATGGCACACATTAATCCTTATAATCTTCATATTATAAACCTTTAGCTTTGCGGGAGTTGTTAAAGGTGATTATTTTTTATTTGACGGTTGCGTATTATAAAGTATTAATGTGTAGTAATAAATCTAATTATATAGTATAAGAGATTATTTAAACAAACAAGTATTGCAGATGGTGATGTCGTTATCTCTTAAATATATACTTCACTACTTGGTAGCTTGAGCTATTAGCCAAAATTTATTTTATTTGAAATTTATTAAACAAAACTTTAACTTCGATATTAAAGTTTTGGTCTTTACAACCTTTCGCTGGAGAAAAGTTCTAGTCCCGTGTAAGGTTAAAAGACCTTGAAATGATTGGCTCCTGGGTGCGGCTGTCCCCATAATCCCTTTCCTGGTATGGTCCAAAGTCAGTTCATTCAAGCGGTTGATCTGCAGCCTCCGGTACTCCGACTTTCAGAAGTCATCGCCGATCTTCTCCCATGGTCCTTGAGGTGCGACTGCCCCATCAACCTCTGTCAAGCATTTTCGAAGAAGCAGAAAAAAAAACTGTTGCGGAAAGTAATGTAGAAAATTGAGGA
>BMAV01016263.1:111558-126186 GCA_019973955.1 Trichonephila inaurata madagascariensis | reverse complement strand
AACTCTATTGATGCTTGGAGACAAAAGGCGTCTGACAACAACTCCGACACCGTACCTAGAAAACAATCTAGAGGACGAAACATCATTCTGTCCCTTTGACCTTGAGGATATGTCTTTATCACGACAGGCCGACATTCTTTTTAATTCAAATATTTAGCGATCCACACGTGCGAGGATGACGCAACCAAGGATACTGTTCACAGGAGCGTTCTTTCTATAGAACCCTAGGACTAAATTCGTTTGGGTGCAACAGAAAGAAAAGGTGTGGAAACATCAAAGCCGTTTTCAGAATCGACTCACATCTGTAATCCTCCAGGTGTGAAAGAAGAATAACCGGTCTTTTTTGGAAGATGTCCCGTTTGGGAATCCTGGTCACCCTATTCATCAAACTCGACAAGTATTATCTGGGACTGTTCGACTAATGAGCCGACGTAATAAGACATTTTAGAAATTCCTTCCATTTCTTGCTGTTTACTAAGGTGACACCTATACCGGAGTAGTCATGGTCATGAACGCATAAACTGTATTGCCTTTTAAATACATTTTAATTATAATAAATAAATTTTATTTATTAATTTTCGATCTAAATTTAAAGTAATTTTCAGATATTATCAATACACTTTGATTTAATGGGAAATGCTTATAATGAAATTTAAATAAATGAAAAATAAATATAGAAAATAGAAAAAAGCAGTTTTACTTTGAAAAAAAATTAATTATTGATTTCAATATTTTGAAGTCTTTTTTTCTAACATTAATTTAAATTCATACAAAAAAAATAAATAAATAAAAAATAAATAAAAAAAAAAGTAGAGAAAATATTATCTGAAAAATATGTCTTAACACAAAACTTGCTCTAATTGAAATCTTTAATTTTAAAAATAGATTGCTTTACGATATCGCGAGATAAGCTAAGAAAAAAAAAATCTTCATGATATGACTTAAAACGCGCTTCTGTGAACTTTTTGTATATTTAACACAAAAAAATCTTTTTTCTGTCAAAACCAAAATCGACGCAAATATTTAAAATAAATGGGAATTCTATGCTTGATTAAAACTATTCATAAGCAAAATTTTAAAAATCCATTATATAAAAAGTAAAAGATTGCATATGAAAATCATTCTAAAATTTAATACACAATTTTAGATAGTCTTGTTACATTTTTTATTTGTGGAAAAATATTACCATGCAATCAAGCATAATTTTTTAAAAATGTTCTTAAAAATAATAATGTTGAGCTAGAGCACTCACGCATGAACGCACACCTCACACACAGTTAGCACTCTTACAATTCAAGTCAAAGTTCAAGATTACGCTAGATTTTTATGACATGATTAGCATCTATTCGAAAAACTTTTTCATTTTCTTTTGCTTTTTTTAACTTCATTTTTAGAAATAATCATAGCAATTATGCCACTCAAGAAACTCTTTGTATATCACACACACACGCATAATGATTAATCATGTACTAAATTGCTACAAATGTAGCGCATGACAAAAATACAAGTATGGCGAGACAGTATAGGTCAAAATTAAATGGTCAAATTTGTATAATAGTAACATTTTGGTCTTGGGAATTTAATAGGGTTAAATATAGTCTTGTCAAGTCAGCATCCCCCTCTACAGGGTGTCCCTGAATGCCGTGTACAAACTTGAAGGGAAGATAGAGAACATCCTGATTGATTGATTGAATATTACCGTCGCACTGTTCAGCTACACGTGGGCTTTTAGCGACGGACCACTTAATTTTGAACCATGGTCAAGCGACGTGGATGACACCTGAGCTGGCACCCCCTCTCCTAACCTTTCCACACCCCACACACGGGAGGACGTTTCAGCTCTCGACAGATTTAATGCGCATCGCTGGCCTACACGTCGGGTCTTTAGTGGTACTAGGCTCGAACTCGTGACAAGGCAAGCCACGATCCGATACCTATACCACTCGGCTACCACGGCCTAGAGAGAACATCCTAAGGATTCATAATTACATAGGAAAGCATGACCGGAAACGTAATCCTAACGAGATATAGACACAAAGACAGTAAGGCCACAATGCAGAATGTAGTGTAATTGGCATTTTTACAAAAAGAAAAAACAATAATAAATGATAAGTATGATATTAATACATCACAGGAGGTGTTTGTAATATCTGCCATTGACATATATGCCCGCACGACACCAACGCGTCATTAATTTGCGGACTTGTTTGAAAATACAGGGTGTTTCACGGATTATAGCAGCAGCGATGATAATTCATACCACCAGGTCCATTTCAGTATTGACAGGTGTGTCGTCAATCGTGGCTCTGAAAAATCCATGTTCCGCCAGGTTCTGATGCCCTCGATTGAACGTTTGATGATTTGGTCACCACCTCGTTAGATATCTTTCCCCATACAACCGAGCAACAACACGTCCATTTCCGTTGGCGAAGTCGTAGATGAAGTGGATATCCACCAATTCGGCGTTCGTATAACGATTCATGCTCATAGTACGTTTTCCATATATGAAACGAGGAAGCCACATGTTCCGACCTTGCGAGCTCACGTACAGCGCCACCTATCGCTTTCCGTAAATGCTTTCCTATGTAATTATGACTCCTCACCAAGTTCTCTATCTCCCCTCGAAGTTTGTACACGGCATTTGGGGACACCCAGTATTTGTCTGTACCACTGGTTTATAAAAGAGAAAATAGTATAAGAATAATAAATATAAACAAAAATTTAATTTCTAGATGCATTCATCTGAAAGAAAGTCCAAGCTATGGAAATGATTATGATATTTTTAGAGCAGCCATTAAACACCCACAAATATTCCTTTCTATTTATTAATAACTCAAACATGAACACAAATCTTGAATTTTTGAAACATGTCTCAGTTGCAAATTGCAGTTCACAGAAAGCTAACATCCTCTTAATATTTTCAATTACATTTCTCCTTGCTTTCCCATTTCTGTCTATACCAGAAACTGCTCTCCCCAAAATACAGCAAAGAAAATAACGACCCCGTCTGAAATAGGCATTCCTATGCCATTAGGTAGGGAATGGATATGATTCTACCAAAGCGGGCTCACGGACAATTTGCATTGATTCGTTTTCGATCTTCTTAGAGACTTCATCTCTCTCCGTTAAACTTCGAAATCCACCCAATGATCGGACAAGAGTCGTTTTAGAAAAGGTCGGATGTTGTTATTATTATTTTTTTATGGGAGCGTCTTTCCTGTTTCTCTTTCTTTTTTTATTTACTTTTTGGCTCTGGAAAGTTGGAATTGGATACATTTTTCTACAGAGTGGTGCTTTTCGCTTTTGCTTCTTAGGTTAACCAGGGAGAAGTCGTAAACGTATAAGATTTTGGGTAGTTTATTTTATTTGAACTATTTTATTTACAAGGAATAGAGGAGTGTATGAGATTTTTATTTCGTTTTTAAGTGGATATTTTAGTAGTTTTGTGTGGGTCTATTTTTCAAAAGAAAAAAAAAAAAAATGTGAGCTTCGGAAGAAGGATAATCCGGTCGGGTTGCATATTTTCAGATATGCCTGCAAATAATTACGCAAAATAAATATTATAGTTTCTAGAGCAGGGATGGGTAATCTTGAGGCTTTAGTGTGGCAAAGCAATCTGCTATTATTATTCAGGGTGCACTATTGTAGGAAATATTTGAAACATTTCGATACCTACAGCAATGCATTCCAAGTCAGGGAATAGAGGTCAAGGATAAAGACAGAGCTTAATGATATATTAATTTTGCATCAAAATCAAAGATAATTATAAAATTAAATTATATATATTCCTTCAATATGAATAAAAAATCATACTTATGTTAAGGGGTATCGGAACCCCCTATACTGATAATGTTAAAAAGGCCTTTTTCAATGTTCCTTTTCTAAAAATCTGTTGTAAATACAACCCTCAAATTTTTTTTACAAGTTAAACATAGATTTAGTATTATACTAAAATCAGCTTTTTTAAAAATTTTCATTAGTTTTTTTTAAAAAAATTTTATTAGATGTATTTTGAGAAAATAAAATTTTTCGGCAAAAAAAATTTATAAAAAAAATATATATACAAAATTTTGCTAAAAGCTCATTCCAGTAAATACTAGAATATACAAAGAATGTGTCATATAAATTTTGTGGACATAAAATATATACATTCTGAGAAAAAGTACATCGAACCTTCAAAAATGACATTTTGAGAAAAACACATTTTTATAAAAAAAACTCACCTTATCAAAACATTCCAGCTCCATATTCCAAATTTTCAGCATTTTTGTAAAATTCACCCTCTTGTATTAATCTTTTAAGTCTTTTTACCTTTCTGACCTCTTTAGTGTTTTGTAAATTGGCATATCTTGCCCTTGTAATCCTCTCTTTGTCGAGACGTTCCATGCAGCATGTCGCATAATATTCAGGCTCCATGTTTAATTTTTTAAAAATATCCAACTTTGTTGCATTCCCTTTATTAAAGGATGCAATAGCATCATATGTACCAAAGGAAAGTGTTTCTAAGTGCACAAATGTCTTTTTGGGGACACGAGACCAAATAACATTATTAATGCTTTCATTTGGATTCTGCGTGTTCCCATGTAAGCATTTTTTCAATAACTCTGGATCAGAAATATCCCTAAAAATAGGCTTAATGGCTTCCACAACAACAACTGGAAGTTTATGTTTGTGGTGGTAAACTTTATTTTCCAATTGTGCCTTCTTATAACGGCACCACGTGTCAGGACCTGATGGACAAAATCCATGTTGCGGAATTTCATCGGTTGATATTTTGTGAAGAAATATTGCCTATATAGCTTGTCGCATATCCTTCACACTTGACAAATTTCTTCGAATGGCAAGGCCATAATATGTTTGTAATTGGTCAATAGATACTACCGTTAATCTATTTTTTCCACATAATGCCTTGCCATCTGACAATTTTTACCTCTCATCTTTAGTATTTCGATAAATGAAGAAGTCTAATTTTTATTCTATGCTTATTTTTTTTTTATTTTTAAAGCTATCATTTTCATACCCAGCGTATAATGCGCACCCTTAAATTTCGATATTATTTTTTGTGTTAAAAGTGCAAATTATACGCCGGATTTTAAGGTAAAAAAATAAACATTTTAATGCGAACCTTGTCCTTGCATTGGTCTACTTCATATCGTAAAATCAGGGGTATAATTTATGATTTTTGATTTGTGACGACCCTTAATGTTGAGTTGTTAAGAAACTTCTTTGCAGACTCAAAATAGTTTTCATATGAGGAAAGATTTATTCACATAGATATGTAGAATCATCATCGGAAAGCAGAGTACGTGCAATTTTCTTCTAACAATTAAATCGTACATGTAACAACTTCAAAAATTTAAAATATTTTTTGATTTATTACAGTTAACTTTCAGATTTTTAGGCAATTCCTTAAATTGTGCTTTCCATAATTTTGAAGATGTTAGTTAAATAATCATTTTTTCAATTCCTTCTATAAGATCGCACTCTCTATTTATTTATCTTGGTGGAATTTTCAATTGTTAATAAAATACATTTTAAAGCGCTCGATTGAGCTGAAATTTTATATACATGACTATTTTGGATGACAATACAATAATTTAATTATAATTAATAAAAAGTAATTGATTAAAACTAATTATTTATAGAATTACAAATACAGCCACGTTAGCATCATTTTTGGCGACTTGAGTCAAAGCATGAAAAGGTTTTTTTCTCACGTTTTAAAGCATTCAGTTGAACTGAAATTTTATATACACGATTGTTTTGGATGGCAATACGATACTTTATTGATAATTAATAAAAGTTATTTAACACTTAATGTTGTGATTCTATCCTATGTATATACATATTTATATTAATTGTAAGTATTTAATAAAAATTAGCTAAAATAAAATTTTTCTTTGTTGATCTAAGTAGGAATTGACTTAATTTTTTTTTAAATTATTTGTTAAAGTTATTAACTGTAATCCACTCTAAAATTGATAAATTTGTAGTGCAGTACAGAGTGTTATTGAGCATTGCTTCGCAAGTTAGTTATGACAAGCGAGCCATAGGTTGCCAACGCTTGTTCTAGAGTAAGTTGTGGTATTCAAATTGTTCTTTAGTCCACATGTGAATCTCAGTCTGAAAGATTTTCATTACCTATTTATATTTTCGGAGTAAACAAATCATAAAAATAGAATTACTCTTAGTGTTTTTCATTGTGACAAATTTGTTCTCTGGAACTGATTATTTTTCAATTAAAATACTACTCGTATTTCAAATCTTACTCAAAAGGGTTTTTGGATTGATATTTTTTATTGTATAATAAATAAATGCATTAAAACAAGTAAAAGACAAATAGAATCCTACAGTCTCTTAACCCGTTTGAAAATAATGGGTAGATATTTTTGCCCCCTTCTCTTTAAAGTAACAGATTTCAACAGATTTTTTTTCATGTGTTCCTCAACAATATTTATATATTACATTATTTTTATAACACAATAGGCTAAAAATTAAAATATTTTCGTTTCATGATGATTTTAAGTTTTAAATATCACAGACGAATATAATCTAAACATATTAAATACAATATATTTAGTAAATGGAATTTGTTTTGATAAAGAAAAAAGAAAGTGAAATTGATCTAATATTTCATTTTTTGTTACCGTTGTTTGATTCTGCTTTTTTGCAACAATATTTTATTGGGCATTTAAATATTGTGTATATTCACCATTTGACACGCATGTTTTTTCATACCTGAATTTCATCTGAATACATTACTTATTAAACAACACACATGATATATTTCTTATCCTTTTGTGTTAGTGATTTATTTTATTAACCTTTAAAGGTATCCGACTACCCTAAAATCATGATTTTTTTCAAAATTGCCAAAGTTTTTTATGATTTTATTGTATAGAACATCTTATGAGCTTTATAAAAATACCAATTTTTTTTATTTTCCATTCACTAGAACAAAAACTACAAGTGTTTTAGTAAAAGCAGATGCCATAACTTTGCACAAGTTGTCAAACTTTAAAATGCGTTTTACTCGAAACATGTTTTTTTCGAAAAACTCAAACGGGGACAGAGATTGCTCAAAAAGTTTTAAAAATAATTTCCTGAATTTTTTGTGTATATTCTGTATAACAGTAAAAGTGTTTCGACCTTCAGATTTATCTATCACTGTTTTATTTCAAAATTTACAGTCCTTTATGTGAATATAATCACTGTTTTTTAAGCAATTTTATGTAGTCACTAAGATAAAGTATTCTAGTTTTTGTAAAAATTAAAATATCTCTTATCCTGAAGCTCATTTCAAACATGAATATCAAAGTAACACATCAAAATTGAAAAATTGAGAATTTGTTGATAAAATTTTTGTACAGAGCGGGCCCTGTTTATGTAATTTTTTGTACATTTTTGCCAGTTTTTTCCCATTTTAATAATAATAATATTTTTTTGTTTTAAATTTTAGGATTTTTTTTTCTTAAAAATATATCTAATACATCTAAATAATACTAAACTAAATAATACTATACTAAATATATCTAAAAATCACAAAAAAGTCCTCATATCTCTATTTTTTCAAAAAAAAAAAAAAAAAAAGCTGTCGCAAGTAGTCGGATACCTTAAGACTACATCTTTATACAATTTTTAAATTTTTAATCTGATTTTATGAAATATTCCAATATTTGATTATTTAGAAAATGCAGGGGGAGACGAGTTGATATCAGAAAACTGGTCTAAGTCTGCAATTCAATCCAAAGACTAAATTTGTAACTTACATTCAAAGGACTAGCATGGCTATTTCATTTATCAGAGCAATACGATTTAACTTAAGGTATGTTTTGTGTTTTTTTAATATTTATCTTCCTATATATGTCGCAGGAAAATGATGGAATTAGGAATTTCATCAAATCCTTAAAGGACATGATCAGTTGACGGGAGATGTTAAAATAATGTCTCTTTAAGGTCATTTCTCTGATAAAAGTAAGCTATGTGAACGAATCCCTGAGCTATTTCAGCGAAATGATGAAATAATATTTTCAAAAATTTAAAAGTGTTTATTTAACAAATGCTGCATTATTAAACGTAGAAGTAAATAATACAGCAATAGTTTATGAAATACAAATTATTTATTTGAAACCAATTAACAAATCATTAGAAAATTAGGCTGGTATTTTTTGATGTGTAACACTTTTCCTCTCGGTTGCTTACACACTAAAATATCAATCCCTATTTTAAACCTATGGTGCCATTTTTTTTGAAGATATGGGGTTGATATTTAGAGGATTGGTAATACTACCTGTATGTTTAGGAAGTACAAGGACTCGACCCCCAGGAGGCCCCCCCCCTGGACAGCATTTTGCCAATGAAAATCCTAACTAGTTCATTTCATTGAAACAGTTCAAGGATTCGACACTTACACACAAATCTTTTACTTTCATCAAGAAAATAAACTTGAAGAGACGTTATTTTAACATCCCCCGTCAATTGATCATATCCCTTAAGGATTTGATGAAATTCCTAATTTCATCATTTCTCTGCGACATATAGATAGATTTATATACAATGGATGCATATATTTTTTGTATTATTCTTTTAAAGTAATAATTATTGTTTTTTTTTAATGTTAATGGATTCGCATTCCCTTTCTATTTTCCTTCTTTGAAGCCCACTAGTATAAGCAAATACTGGTGAAATTGGGCCAGCCGTGAAATTATGCTTAGTCCTACAATCTGAATTCCAAGGGTTAAAAGTTTATTATGATACTACTGAGGCTATATTATTTTTGAAGTGATAACTTCCTTAGACACGTTTTGCTAAAGCCTGAACTTGAAAGATGCGTTTTAAAAACCCAAGCATTGTTACGCTCGGGTTTGTAACTCTCGTAACAATGGTAAAAATACTATTAAATGGCAACAATACCACTCGTAACAATGTTACTAAATCATTTAGGTTTAATGAGTCATGTATCACAGAAATTTGTACACCGGAATGTAGAGCAGAAAATGGACAAACAATTCTAATGATTACGATTTATATTTCACCAAATCAAAGTGTAGCGAAAACTATCGAATTCATTCACAAAAATTTAGTTGCCAACACTAAAGCCGGATCAACTCCTCTGAACAAATTACCAAAATAGGAATTTTAATGTAGATTTTTCCAAAGACAAATCAAAGCCTTTAGTAGATTTTTTAAAACCAAAATTCAATTTAACTATGTCACATGAACCAAATATGAAAGCACGATAAAGTAGGGAACAACGCTTGACGGAGATGTTTTTGGATATTTAAATAATTTTGAATCTAAAGTATTTATAACCTATTTCAGCTACCGTAAACCTATTGTTTCCTTCTTAGAATACAATTAATTCAGAAATATGATTGTATAGTTGGCAAAAAAATATTACTTTATGAGTACAGACATTTGAATAAATAATTTACAAATATCCCCTTGTTTTTTATTCTCACCTAACTAATCATTGAAATAGCATTACAAAATTTGAAACTATCACTTCTATCGTGTGGTCATAAGCCCACACACTCTTTTTTTTATTTGACCTATACAATCTTGTTATATTTTTTTTCATTACTCTGCTTTCTTATAATTATGACAATTTAATATATGATTATATATATATATATATATATATATATATATACATTCGAACCTATATACAACGAAGTCGCTAAATCCCGAAAAAAATTCTTTATGTAGGAAATTCGTTATATAGAGGTTCATCTTTCAATATACTTTATAAATCACATAAAAAATATTTTAAATTCATAAGCACTATAAACTAAAAAAAAACAATTATTCTCACCTTTTTGTAAATTAAAAAATTTAGTATTTTGCTCATCAAACAAACAAACAAAAACAAAAAAAAACTGCAACTAAAAACAAGAAAAAAGAGTGTCATGGAGTACACGGTACTTTTGACATTAAAAAAATAACTTTATAATAAAATTAATGAATTTTAAGGACATTTTTTAATATAAAACCTACAAGTAATTTTAAATAAACATTATTTTAAACTAGAATTTCTATAAACATACATATTATCACTTCCTTAAATTTAATTACTCATAACATCTGTTAATTTAAGTTTTTTGTTTGAAAAAATGCTTTGTTTCATAACACACCCCACATATTTCAATGCACCAGAAATCCCTTCATGTGCATTTTTTCGTGTCTTTTCTTAAATTTTTCTAGCCATGCATTGCTACCTAGAAATTGGTCGTATCCCAATGCATTCACAATTTGAAGAGCTTTCCTTATTACGAAAGTTAGTAGCTCTAATAAACATTTTTACCTCGCATTATTTGTATCCACTTCAAAACTGTCTCGTCGACATCTTCATAGACAAAAGTTCGTTATATAGAAAATATACTTCGCTATAGGGAGGTTACTTTATGAAGAAAATCTAGAAATGTTCTTGGTTCCAGAAAAAAGTTCGCTATATAGAAAAATTCGCAATATAGAGGTTCGTAATATGGAGGTTCGACTGCATATATATATATGTGTGTGTTACCGTTAAAGTGTGAAATTCGTTATTTCATAGAATAGCTAAGTATTTCCTGAAATGTCAACACACAAGTCAGTTAAAGTTTATAAAATTATAGAATATACGATTTAACTAGGTATTCTATAGAATAACGATTAATTGATCATTAAAGTATGAAATACATCACTCCCGAAAGTTCTTTGAAATGGTTATAGCTGCTTTTAGTCTATTGTGAACCACTTTAAGATGCTTCTAGTCTATTTTGAACCCCTTTATAGCTGTTGTCTCGTGTAAAAATGTGTAATAGAAAAAAATGTGCTTGCTTCAAAAATAATAGGCAATGCAATTCGAAGTGTTTTCACAGCAGTCCCAGCTCTAATAAACAAGAAAAGTAACACAAAAGTATTTCATAAGATTTAAATTGATATTTTGTTTGAAAAAATTCGGAGAATGTTTTCATGAAGCTATAGTTTTTCTCTACCCAGCATGTACTTTTTTTAATAATACACTCATGGACAAAAAATTAGCGCAAGAAGAAATAATTGCGGAATTGTAACAAAACTTGTCATGAAGGCACATGTCGGGGAGATATACAAATGATTAGCAATGCAGCGTGATTGCGCATTACGTATAGCCGGTAGGGGGCGTTTAAAATCGTTCTCCTTGGAGTATAAAACAGGTAACCAAAGCTTGTTTGAGTGTGCTGAATCGTTTAAAAGGGAAGATCTGAGGTAGAAATGGCATTACGCTGTTTCCGAAAACAATACGAGCAGCTGTCACAGTTTGAGAGGGAAAAATCATTGGTATTATGAAAGTTAGGTGGTCAGCTAAGCAAGTAGCTCGTTAATTAGGTCGCTCTGATTGTGTTGTGAGGAGGTGTTGGGACCAGTGGATCCAAGAGATGTCATTTACACGATGACCAGACTCAGGATGCCCTCGACAGACCAGTCGTCGAGAAGAATGCCTTATCGTAAGAAATGCACGCGTACAGCCAGTTGCTTCATCGGCTGCCTTCCAGGCACAAGTAACACCTTCACTAGAGGCTCTTGTGTCTTCTGGAACCATATGAAGGCGCCTGGATGAAGGACATTTGGGATCGCGGCGCCCATTACGTGTGCTGCCCATGACGCCCACCCATCGACGCCTCCATTTGGAGTGATGCAGCGCACGAGGAAACTGGACTGAAACGGAATGGAACCAGATCGTCTTTAGCAACGAATTCAGATTCAATCTCAGCAGTGATGACAATCGTGTTCGTGTGTGGAGACCCTGCGGTGAACGCCTCAACCCTGCCTTAACAGCGTCACACCGCTTCCACAGCCGGTGTGATGGTATGGGGTGCCATTGCCTACAATACACGGTCACCCCTAGTATTGATCCGTGGCACCATGACAGCCCAGCGGTATGTCCATGACATCCTGAAACCACATGGGTTGCCACTCATGCAACGGCTCCCAGGAGCCATATTTAAATGCTCGGCCTCACACGGCAAGGGTGTCACAAAACTGTCTCCGCACTATTATTACCCTTCCTTGGCCTGACCAATCCTCAGATTTGTCTCCAATCGAGCCTATCTGGGATCATTTGGGACTGCGAGTTTTTGCATCCCACGAGTTTGAATAAACTGGAGGCAAGGTTTCAGCAAATATGGAACGAAATGTCTCAAGACATCATATAAAACTTGAATGCATCAATGCCTGATCGTATTGCATCGTGCATTCGCGCTATAGAGGGAGTTCAACAGAATATTAAATCCTCCGTTCTTTTGCCTTTTTCTCTTAAATAAATGATCCTTTTTCTTTGATTTTCTAATCATTTACTTATATCAAAGTAATCATTACGTTTGTAAGTTCGTTTCATTTTGATGACTCCTTCTTGGTGTTTATATCCTTCTTGGTGTACTATAACTATTTCTGCAACATATACTTTTTTTAACTTTTTGCTTAACTAATGTTAGAAATATATATATGAGAGCAATACTAAAATATATCATCTGCTTTTCCTTATTATTTATCAATTAATCATCCACTATAGGAATAAAATGTATTTTTTTTAAGAGATTTTATCTATTTATAACCAATTAATTTACAAAATAATTTTTAAATGGTTTACTTTGCACTTTAATGTTTTATCATTAGTTATTTCATAGAATAACTAGATAAAGTATGAAATTTTTCATCTATTATATACTTTTACTGATATGTCTAGTTATTTCATGAAATATCATGTTATTCTGTGAAATAGCTTAATAATACACTTTAACGGTAACATATACACATATATTTTTATTTTACAAGTAAGTGGGGATATTTATTAGTGAAATGAAATACATTTCATCCTAAAAATCTTTTAAATTCGTTTTCTCCTTTTAAACGTTATTTTTCAAATTCTTTTTCAAAACCTTTTCTCAAAATAGTTCAGGAAATTTTTATCTTAAGGCACTAAATTAGATTACAAGATATTCTCAGAGTGTAAAATAAAATGTATAATCTTACTTTAAATGAAATAAAATCATCATTCTTTTAATAACCGAATAAAAAATCATTATAGAGAGTCATCTTTATAAATTATATGTAGAAGCACCAAAACATATTGCGTATATTTTCTATCAATACTAATTAATTTGAAAACAGATACGATATGGAGTCTAATCAAAGCTCCCCCTACCCCTTCTTATTTGCTAATTTTAATTAGTTTTTTATAAGATAGAACAAAATTTAATCTATTCCGATTTTTATCTGAGTGGGATTTCAATTCAAATGATATCTGAGAATGACGAAAATAGCTTTTGCAAAACAATTTCAATTATTGCATTTCTTTTGTGTAAGAAATTAATTACGTCTTATCTGAGCCAAATCATCATTTATAATTTATTTTTTGGTACGAAGTACCTCATATCGAGTGTTTTGAATATATTTTCTTTCGCAGTATTAAACTATTTTTTATACTGAATAGATGGATTGAATAAATAAAAATAGATAGATTACTGCATTTTTGAAATACACAAGTATCATAGCACAAGACTACACTTGGAAAAAAACACTGTAAAGTTAATTCATTTTCAGACGTAAATAGAAAATAATTACTTCGGTTTAAATTCTATGAAATTCAATATTCATTTATAAAATAAATGAATGGAAATCGAAAAAGGACTTTTTTGAGAATTAATTTAATTTTCGACAAACGTGAAATAGAATAGGATGTAAGAAAAAAGCATTTTTGTTATTCCATATATATATTACATCTTTTTCTAAATTCAATGGAATTTTGCAATAATTTTTAAAATAAACATGTTAAATTATAAATACAAAAAAAGTATTAAGAAGACGGAATTGAAATTTATTCAATTCTTTACACGTTAGATCAAATTGCAAAAAAAAAGAACATTGAAAAATCCTGATATCTATATAACACACTTTGAAACAGATTGGACAAGTCTGCTTATCTCAATTTTTTTATGTTACTAATACCAATTTTTCGATTAAATGCATTTGAGAAACAATCTTATTTGCGTTACTCGATATTTTATATAATGTGAAAAACATCGTATTTCCTTCTCTGTTTTTTTAATTGAAAAAAATATCTCACATATTTTTCTCTATTTATCACAAATTGCTTTTTGTCAAATGATATCATTTTTTGGAAAAACATACGGAAAAAAGCAATTTTTAATCTCACGATTGAATTTATGCACCTCTGACATTTGCTTACAATAACAGTGATGCAAAATGTAAGTGGAATATATGTACATTATTTTCCGATTTTAAATGAGTTTATTTATATATACCAGTGCTTCTCAAACTTTCAATACTCGCGACCCAATATTCAATCATCATTTTTATCGCGCTCCCATTCATACATTAACATTGTATTGAATTCAATAATACTATACTCTTACACTAAAGCTACAGTACGACTTTAACCTCCTATGTGCCACCGACGTATATAAACGTCTCGCTCAGCCAAAGCATTAATCTTCTGGACGTATATATACGTTTTTCCGAAGTACGATCTTTTCTGTGCACTGCTATCCATAAAATTATTCCTATGGCTTTGGAACACAATAAAAGGACTTTGACAGTCTTTGAAAAGGATTTACTTTTTCACAGGATTTTGCTTATTTATTCTTTTTC
>BMAV01016263.1:80878-93613 GCA_019973955.1 Trichonephila inaurata madagascariensis | reverse complement strand
GAAACGAAGCGTGAATATACAAATGGGAAACCTTTTAAATAGCAGAAGTTTAACGTAAGCGTATGACCTATTGGGAAGTAATTATGCTAGTCTGAGTTTATGCGCGTGAACTGAAGAAATAGAAGAAAGCCGTCATCGAGTGTGAAGCTATCAGTGACAGAGCAATCAAGTGAAGGTGGATACAATTCCACGCGAGACAAACAAAAGATATTTAGGATCCGAGAGGATTGCGGTTAAACAAGAGATTAAGGTAGAATAATTCTGTTATCTATTAGGACTGAGTATAAGTTGAGAGTCAAATAATAATCAAAGTCGCGCTTATTTGGTAATACGTATTGTGTGTTTTCTCACCTCAGATCCACTAAGTTATAATATAAATATTATCATCGTTATTGTTTAAGTTAATATCTTAATAAAGACATTTTAAGATCACGGCAACGCTTGTTTCTTCATTCACTTCCACACCTCTAGGTCATGAAGATAACTAACTTAGGAGTAAGGTATCACCCACGGGCGAATAACTCACACATTTTTAAAATTGAAGTCCAATTACCTTTTGCGCTCACGTAACCTTCTTCGCTCAAAGTCATTTTAGTATTTCTATACTCAACAAGATAATCATGCTTGCCAAATTTCAAATATACCTCTGATACTTCAAAGCTAAAATATTTTATTAATAAGCTCCATACTACACCCCCCTTCCCATCGAGAGTCGATTTCCGTAAGACCCGTTCTTAGCAAATGTCAACTAAAAAAAACATGCTTAGTAAATTTCATTATTCAAGGTCTAGTAATTCAAAAATGGGAATTATTTTTTTATCTACACCCCAGTAACTACCCGCACTCTCCCATAAGAGTCGATTTCCGCAAAACGCGTTCTTATTGGATCTCTAGTTCCCGAAAAAAAATTGCTTAAGAAATTTCAAGTAAGTGGTTGTAATAGTTCAAAAAGAAGAATTTTTATCTATAATGTCCCCTTCACCCCTTGCAACCCTCCCCCCTTTGGAACTCGACCTCCAAAAACTCGTTCGTAGTGAGTCTCTAGTTGCCAAAAGAAGAATTTACCAAATTTCAAGTATGAGCGTCTTTACAGTTAAGAAACGAGAGTTTTTAGTTCCCCCTTAATCTCTGGCAATACCCCTTGAAAGTAAGTTTCTGATAAACCGTTCTTAGAGGATCAATACTCAATAACAGAAACCCACGAAGAAAATTCCAAGTCTGTAGGTTTGTTTGTTCAAAAGCGATTTTTTTACTTATGCCCCTCCTTCCGTAACCTTTTTTGGTAGTCAATTTCCCCAAAACCTTTATTAGCGGATCTCTACTTCATTACAGGAACATGCCTGAAAAATTTCAAGTCTGCGAGACCAGTTTTTCTAAGACGAGCGTTTTTATCTATAACATATCCACAACTCTCTTTTAATCGATATCGCAATGGTTCTTAGTGGATCTCTACTCAACTAAAGACATATGTCAAATTTCAAGTCTGTAAGTCTGATAGTTCAAAATTTGGAATTTTTTTAAATCTGTACACTGAACTTCTCGCAATCTTTTTGGGGGGTCGATTTTTGCAGAATCCGTTCTTAGCAGATTTTTGTTCAATGAAAGAAATAGGCATGCCTAAGATCAAGTATGTATGTTTAATACTTCTGAAGATATCGTGATGAGTGACTGAGTGAGGGAATGAGTGAGTAGATCTTTTCTCCTTTATATACAATTAATAAATTCAATACATGGCCCATGGTTAGTGATTGAATTATTTAGCCTTTATAATTAATAACACTATTTCCCCCGAAATTAAAACTCATTTCTAATATGGATGTGTGAACTTTATCTTTGTGTTCCGCTTTTTAAACATAGAAATTCGAAAGAAGTTTATATTTCTAATACAAGGAAAGATCTGTCGAGCCAAATTGAAACCAAATTTCAAATGTTTAGGTATAATATTTCAATTGTCAATAACATAAATGTTAACATTTACTTTCAGAAAACATTTTTTCGACTCATTTTCCACTTTTCAAAATTTGTTTACGAAAAACAACTGGACAGAATTCTTCTCAAATGAAAAAATAAAAAACCCTATATATATATATATATATATATATATAAATGAAAGGATAGTTAAAATTAAATTCCCTATCTAGCACTTAACTCATATTTTTCATTTCATCTTCAAGTATCAAACTAATCACCCATTTATTTCTTCCGAACATATGGCCTAGTCAATAAACATGTCTAATTCCAGATCGTTATATTTAATAGCCCTGTATGTCAGTATTAACTTTCAAGTACAATAATAAAATCCACGATACTTACCCCATCGGTGTTTTAAGTGCTAACCCACTTAAAGCACACCATGGTGTGGTTTTTCCTCCCTGCTCTTAGAGTCAGAAGAGAAGTACTAATTCTAGAATAAAGACCTTTTTTAAAACTAAGTCTGATTCTGGCTCAAAACATGTCATATATATATTTGTTCAAATTTTCAATCGTTTATAAAATACTTTCGATTCATCCTTTCAATATCAAATGCATTTTTTTAAAACTTGTAATGGATGACAATTGATGTTAAAACAGTTTTCTCAAATATTAATTCATTAATTAAACTAAGAAATGAATAAATAGTAACAAACAAAAATAATAGTCCAACAGTATATACAGAAAGAAAAATAGTTCATTAAGTCCTTGTAGCGCAATGGATAGCGCGTTGTCCTTCTAATTCAAAGGTCGTGGGTTCGAATTCCACCTGGGCTGGCCTAATTTTTGAGAATGTGTGATTTCTTTTTTTTATTAGAATAATTAAATTTAATGAATGAATAAATAGTAACAAAAAAAAAGTAGTCTAACACCCTATATAGAAAGGCTTTCTATTTTGTCACTTAATATTGTGATTCTGTCATATGTATATACATATTTATATTAATTGCAACTAATTAATAAAAAGTAAATAAAATTTTTCTTTGTTGAACTGAATAGGAATTGACTTAACTTTTTTTTATATTACTTGTTGTACCTTAACTCACGTAATGTAATGTTTTACATGACTGAGTTAATATGAACATCATTGAACAACACAATATTACACCAGGTAAGCTACAATTGCTCACATACAGTTAACGGCTAGAAATTCAACTACTCTCATTACCAGGGAAATCATATCCTCGAAGGCATTCAAAAGCACCATTTACGAGCAATGCTGTGGTCATAATGGATTGTAAGTACTAGGCCTACGAAATGGGAATTTACTCATTTTCCGCGTTTTCTAGGGCTCAGCTGAAATCCAGCCATTCCATGGGAAAATTAAATTTCCACGATCACGATGAATTAAATTCCGTTGAGTATGAATATTATTCTGAGAGTGGACTGGATGTTTTATTGAGATATATAGGAGGAATGTGCGGCTCAAAATGAAAGTACATGTCGAATAAACTAGTTCAAAGGGATTTTAGATTTTATTTGCATTTTTTATTAGTTCAAAAGCAGTAGTTTCTACTACTATTGATAAAAATTCTTTAAATTATTAATACGGCAATTTCGGTACATATATGTAATAGCTCACCTTTTAAAATTTCTATCGAGAGTTTTGCTTAATTTATGATAGTTTTGAGTCCTACGAGATTTCTCGTGATGGTTATTATTATTTTTTTTTTAGTTTACCAAGCAAACGAGAAATATCCCTTTAACCACAACTTTTTCTCCACCAAAACTGTCTCGTTCTCACTTTTCACAATAAAGTGATTCAATATTGCATCATCAGATTATTCTAACCAATCACGGTATTCATTAAATGAAAGCATATGAAGCTTCTGGTTCAAGAAGCAATGAAAACTGAGATCTCCGTAACGTAAGAAAGAACAATTTTATGCTTTGTCTTGTTTGTGCGCTTTTGTGTTGTATTTCATTTTACTGTTTCTTTTGTGTTTTACTTAAACTAATGTAAGGCTAGATTAAAATTCCAAAACGATTCCTCATTCTTTCACAGACTGTGTGTGAAACAAGATAAAGATTATCCCAATATACAATGTTTATAATTACTGTTAAATTGTGATATATATATGCCATGGTTTCCCTGGAATCAAACATGTTGCTTGGACAGCTTTATTTGGTTGTAGCCTTTTAAATGAAAAGGCCCTGTTTTTCAATTCCTACTATTAGTTCACACTTACCCTATATTTGTATATATATTTATTTATATACATTTTTTTTATTTCTAATGGCAGATTATGAACAGTTATTACAGAGTTCCTCAATTTACCTAGTACATCCCCGAAAGCTGGTATCTCTTTTTAGTGCGACGCCATATTGGCGGATACTCTAATCGCCGCAGGTAATTTTGAAGCCCTGTTTCTTCCCTAGAGGGAGGCACCTGAGCTCTGACGATGCGAACCTGCACTAGGATTTAATTTTGCCTAGAGCATACTCCTAGGGATCTTTTACATGCTGTATAATCATACGACATGGCCACTGTCGATTTTCTGCTTCATAAAAATCCATCGACTTGGTCCAGGGTCGAACCCGCAACCTTAGGTACAGAAGGTCAGCGACAAACCAACCACGCCACCCAGCCGACATTATTTAAATATATGTGTTTATACATCTCTTGTTCAAAAACTTTCAATTGTTAGTAAAATAGATTTATTCATCCATTCAAGTTCAAGTACATTTTTTTAAACTTGTAGCGGATGATGCTTGATGTTAATACATTTTTTCAAATATTAATTCATTAATTGAATTAAATTAATAAAAAAATTAAAAAAATAGTCCAATACCCTATATAAAAAGTAAAAATCGCTTTGTGTCCCTGTAGCGCAATGGATAGAGCGTTTGACTTCTAATTTAAAGGTCGTGAGTTCGAATCCAACATCCTATTTGGAAAGGAAAATAGAAAATTGCATTCTATTTTGCCACTTAGTAGTGTGATTCTGTCATATGTATATAGATATTTTTTTATATTAATTGTAAATATTTAATAAAAAGTAACTAAAATAACATGTTTCTTTGTTGACGTAAATAGGAATTGATTAAAATTTTTTTTTATATTAATTGTTTAATTTAGTTCCGTATTTTATTGGTAAATACAATTCAAAAAGAGAAAAGCAACACACACACGGACATATGGCACGGTCCAATGGTCTATATGACATATGGTCAAAAGTAAGGATTGCAATACCGGTGTACCGGGATACCGAATACCGGTATTTTGAGCCATTTCTACAATTTTTAATATCGGTATTCACAAGTTTAAGTACCGGTTTTTAAGTATTTACTAGATTTTTTTTTTTAATTGTCTCCAAAATATGTTCAGGAATCGCCAACATAGTAAAATAGTATACGCTTTTGTTCTTGTTTCCCTAATGGGCGAAATTAATTAAACTGGGAATATAAAATTGCATCGTTCAATTAAGAGAAGTGATAAAATATGTGAATCACCTAAAGAGAGGCGGTCCAAAACTATTATATTATAGCTCAGAGTTATACTGCACACGCGCAGGATTCGTAGTCAGTTGATAATACTTTAGATAGGTTTCATTATTTATATGATGAAAAGAATATGGTGGCACAATGTAAAAATGTGCAAGAATTATTAAATTGATTGGAGGAAATACAAGTAAACTCCATACACATTTAAAAACGAAACATGATACAAATTTGTTAAAAATGAAAGAATCTAATTCCGATGAAGATACAAATTTAAGCATAGTTTCTAAGTCCAAGCCATCAGGGATTCAAGATTAGTTTGAAAGCTAATCCTAGTGATGGAATGATTTTTCGAACTGAAAAGTCCAATCCGAAAAGCAATAATCAACTTAAACTTGCAAATTAGTTTTTCTGATAGTGAACTCGAAGTGATATCCCCCTCCATAACTGTATAATCTCTACTTCCAATAAAACTGACTGTTTAAATATTATGTGTTGGAGAGATTCTAAGTTATTAACAGCTAATGGAACAATAAATTTCATGTTGCAGTCACTGAAAGAACAGCACATATCACAATCTGTAAAATTGTGTATTACATTGAAAAATCGCACAGAAGAAAGGCATACAGAAATAGAAAATGTCTTACGGTATTTACTTAATTATAATGATTTTAAAAATGAAAATGAAAAAGAAAAGAAACTAACCAATTCAAATTTGATCAAATTTAAAATTAACTTTCTTAAACTTTTGTACCTACAAACCTATGCACATTCAGAAAAATTCGGTACAGTTATAAAAGATGATGACCCTAATACTGAAAAGCAACTGTCTCGAACAATAATTAGAACTAGCAATAACTAAAAAAATTTCAACGAACCAAAACACAATACAGAAATCAGCTACATCCAAAACCCCATCCAAAGAGAAATAGATTTATTTGAAGATGAGGGATTTAAAGGTAAATACTTGAAAAAAGTAAGTCATGCTTTGCTAGCAGTACCATCAACTAGCGTAGATGCCGAAAGAGCGTTTTCGACAGCTGGTAATTTTTGCACAAAATTACGTTCCAAGCTTAATGGCAGTAAAATTGAGGCATTATGTTTTTTAAGATCATATTTAAGAAATTTGGGATATTACCACAGACTGAATAGAGATATTTACACTTTTTTGTGATTTAAGGTATCCGACTACTTTCGGAACCGTGATTTTAAAAAGGCTCATAAAGGGAAAATTCACATAATATTTAGTGTCACTTAGATTAGAATATATGTATAAAATTGTTTTAAGGACATTTTGACAAAAAAAACCCTATTTAAATACAATATTTCGGCAAAAAATTAACTTAGAATAACCGTTTTTTCAAAATGTTCTCCTTTTGTGAAAAATGCTTCTATTATAATAATATTTTGCATGTACATAGCTCAGACCTCTGTACAGAGGATCAACTATAACTTTTGAAAAATTCACATTATTTTCAGAGTTACAACCATTTGAAATAATTATCGGCGTTTTTTTCTTAAAATTTCTCCCCTCTGTTGTCGTAAAGCATGAATAAACCCACTTCTAAGTTATATATTTCAAAAATTCTAGTTGAGCCTCTGTACAGAGGTCTGAGCTATATACTGGCAAAATATTACTATAATAGAAGCATTTTCACAAAAGGAGAATATTTTGAAAATGGATCATTCTATGTTCATTTTTTTGTCAAAATATTGTACTTAAATAATTTTTTATTGTAATACTATTCTTAAAACACTTTTATATACATATTCTAATCTAAGTGACACAAAAAATCATAAATGTTATCCATTTATACGCTTTCGCAAAATCACGGTTCCGAACGTAGTCGGATACCTCAAATAAATACGATGTTCCTTTGCATTTTGTGATTCTTTATATACTGTTATAATTTATAAGTTACAAATTATTTTGTGATACTTACACTCTCTAACAAAATTGAAATATAAAACAAAGTAACACCTGTGTTTCCTTTCTTTTTCTAAAAATTTCTACTACCGGTATTAAAACTGGTATATATATATATATATATATACAGTCAAAATATATCTTTACATTTCACTGATCTGTTATTTTATACCTTTCAATGCCGGAAACTTCTAGGCTCTTCGATAATCATATGATTTTTGGTATTTAACACTTTCATATATTGCGGAGGAGAAGATATAACTCGTCTTCCAGGACCTACAAATAAATCATTATAATCATGTGAGAATAGTTATTGACTGCAATTGATTACTTTTTCTTCAAAGTAAAATAAACAAGTTTTAAAGGTATCTGTGTGGTGCCGTTGCTTGATTTCGAATAACAGCCAAAGATGGAGATGGTATATATGTTTATATTACAGAAAATAAATATTTACATTTAAAATTTACACTTAAAAGTAGTAATGCGGTTAAATGAAAATTACACCTTTGGAGGTGCTGCGGATTGATGTGGACAAGACCTTGCGTCTGTCCGTTGCGCTTCCTGTTTACAAAATATCCCGGTACGGGGTTCAAAAGTTTCATTTGGGGTAGGAAGGCGGGAAAGTATGGCGCGCTCAGTCACAGTTAAGTGTGAGGAGTGTAAGAAACACTGTGTTTTGTTTTAATTTTAGGGCTGCACAAAGTTTTCAACGCAGAAAGTGGGACAGAGACACGCCATTGCAGCAATGAAAGTGTCAATGGACTGATTTGTCGAAATCGGTTGCTGATGCAATGTTGCACCATCTCATCTTGAAATGGGACAACGTGGCAGTTTTTGAAATGGTAAAGTTGTGGTTAAAATGGTATTTCCCGTTAGGCAGGAAAATTAAAAGAATTAATTATCATGCGATGTTTTGAAATGCTCAAGACTCTATCATAAATTTAAAAAAAAACTTAAAAGATTTAAATGAAGAAGATTAAGAAAAAATATTTAAATGACGAATCATTACACACATATTTCAGTTCTCTTGATATTTATCTTTTTCAAAAATTTAATATTGGTCATCAACTCTTCAAGACATTGAGCTATATTTAATTCTTTTTTATTTATCTAAGCGATGGGAACTGTAAATAAAATGTAATTTTAATTCACAAAAATTTCCACGTCATCAAATTTTTGAAATGAACTTGTAATATTGCATCATTCAAAAATCCGACCGATTTACTTGTAAAGTTTAAATCATGGGATATTTTAGAACATTCTAGAAATTTCTTAGATTTGAAGAAGCTGAGGAATTTTGATTACAGATGAACGCTTTTTTGTCACTTCCCTAAGCTTTGCTCAAGTGTTTTTCGTATTGTTACAGCGTTGTAGTCTTTTTCCGTATAATGTGATGTCTTCAAAATATATTATTATCTTCAATTAACAAAAGTGTGGTCGACATGTCTTCAAAAATTCTTTGCCATCTAATTACATTTAAAATGACATCTGAAGAACCCACGCCATTTTCCTGTATATGTAAAAAAAAATGTTCTCAAAAATTTTTCAAACAAAAATTAAAATTCAATTTATACACAGAAGAACGTCTCTAAAGAGTTTCTATCTTTTTAGTTTACTTCGTGTTTTAAAAATTCACAGTGGAGAATACCCAGAACACCTGTTTTAGAATACATTGAGAAAAGGAAGTTTATGTACGTTCTAATTAAATAAAAATATGTTTCACAAACCAATTATGTGCTTAAAAGGTTTTTTAAATGCGCGTTTATTTCTGAAGTTAAAATTATTTTTCAATTCCTTTTAAATAGGAAAACTGTTTTTGAAGAAGTTGCATGTGAGTGACAGAAGAGACTACCTTAACATAAAATGGGAATGGAATATAGAAGGTTTTAATCATAATTCAATTTCTCTCATTTAAGTTCTTAAATGCAATAAATTTTTTATTAGATTTAATAAGTTTATTCCTTCTTTATTTTATGTTTTTTTTAATATGCTAAAAACTTTTAATTTCTAGTTATTAGAAAATGTGATGTGTAAAGGTGTTGACCAAAACAATCTGTTATTCACTGAGAAAAATAAGAATTTTATTTAAAAAAAAATTCGGTTTGAGTTTTGCTTTGAAATTTGGCAATTGAATAACAAAAATGTAACGTTACTAAAACATACTGTATTACTAGTAGGATTCAAAAGTACCCGGACTGAACCCATAGCGTGGAAAATTTTTGCAGTAGGGAAACTACAGCAACATTTCTGTGTTATTGCATTCTTCCCCTTTTCTAAAAAAAATTTGTTCCAAATCACGTGGTCGGTGGGGCGCAATGGCAGCGTATTTAGTTAGCGGATGCATTTAGTCGTCAGCGATTGATAGAAATTGCGCTTGTTGAGCGGATAATGGATATTTATTTTTGTGTTCGTTTGGGGAAAAAAGCTTAGGATACTTGTAAAATTTTGAAGCAGTTGTAAGGCTATGATACTTATCTCGAACACAAGCTTTTGGGTGGCATCGACGTTTCAGAGAAAGCAGGGAAAGTGTCAAAGACAACAAACGCTCTAACAGCTCCACAGATTTCTCGCACCACTAAAAACATCGAAAAGGTTTCTGCGGTGGTGCGTAAGAACAGGTTTCAAACAATAGAAGAATTGATTAGGATATCCTCGGCCACATGTCAATGGATACTGACTAAAATCTTATCACTCATAGGGTGTTTCAACATATCGTTCCCTGCATGTTAAATGAAGACCAATATAATATGACTTTAAAAGTGCATCGCAGGAATTAAAGAAGGAATCTCTCAACTAGTTTGCCCGTACACCACACGGAGTACCGAAAACTGGCCACAACCAGTTTGCCCGAACGCTGTACTTGCCCTGATATTTTCTTCGTTCTATCTTTGATTTGCATATATTTTTAATTCTAATAGTAAGATTGTTAGCATTTGTATTTTTCAATTCCTACAAACTATTATGGCTCACACTCACTATATATTTATTTATTTATTTATCTTCGTGGAATTTTCAATCGTTAATAAAATACATTTTAAAGTGGTCGATTGAGCTGAAATTTTACAAGCATGATTATTTTGGATGACAATGAAGTAATTTAATTATAATGAATAAAAATTAATTGATTAAAACTAATTATTTAAAGAATTACAAATACACACAAACACATATATGTTGGCAGCATTTTTAGGGACTTAGCGACACTTTTGGTGACTTATGTCAAAACTTGAAAAGGTTTTTTTTCTCACGTTTTAAAGCATTTAGTTGAACTGAAATTTTATATACACGATTGTTTGGGATGACACAATACGATACTTTAATGATCATTAATAAAAACTAATCACCACTTAATGTTGTGATTCTGTCGTATGTATATATATATATATTTATATTAATTGTAACCATTTAATAAAAAACAGTTAAAATAAATTTTTCTTTATTGATCTAAGTAGGAATTGACTTAAAATTCTTTTTCATATTACTTGTTAAACGATGCAGTTTATCGATAGTACTGGAATACCTCTTATCGAGGTTTTTTTGTGGTGAAGGTGGGAATTTTTTTTTCCATACATGTGTGTGCCACGAGTTTAGATTCTTGAAAGACTTCGATAAAGAACAGGGATTGACAAGGCAATGTGCAATTTGTTGCTTGATAAGAAATGAAAATGGATATATAATAATAAAAAAAAACGCCGATATTACCTCTATTTCCATTGCAGTGTAATACATAGTTACTACACCACGCTTCAAATTGTGTTTGCTTATATATATACACACACAAAATTCTCAATTGTTTGAAAAAAAGGTATAGACAAGGAATTTTTTTGTAAGTATGAGAGATATTCTTTTAAAGTATCCGACTATTTTCGGAACCGTGATTTTAAAAAAGCGCATAAATGGGTAATTTTCATGATATTTAGTGTCACTTAGATTAAAATGCATGTATAAAATTGTTTTAAGGACATTTTGGCAAAAAAAATTATTCAAGTACACTATTTTGACAAAAAATGAATATAGAATGACCCATTTTCAAAATGTTCTCCTTTTGTGAAAAATGCTTCTATTATAATAATATTTTGCCTGTATATAGCGCAGACCACTCTACAGAGACTCAAGTATGATTTTTTAAAAATTCACATTATTTTCAGAGTTACAACGAACTGAAATAATTATTGGCGTTTTTTTCTTAAAATTACTCCCTTCTGTTGTCTTAAAATATGGATAAACCGCCTTCTAATTTATATATTTCAAAAATTCTAGTTGAGCCTCTGTACAGAGGTCTGAGCTATATACAAGCAAAATATAATTATAATAGAAGCATTTTTCACTAAAGGAGAATATTTTGAAAATGGGTCATTCTATGATAATTTGTCAAAATATTGTACTTAAATAATTTTTTATTGTAATACTATTCTTAAAACAATTTTATATAAATTTTAAATACTAAATATCATAAATGTTATCCATTTATACGCTTTTGCAAAATCACGGTTCCGAACATATTCGGATACCTTAAGATATGTAAGACATTCTTCATAACATGCAGAGTGTACTTATAAAAATCAAACATTTAGGGCAGTGTTTCTCAAACTGTGAGGCTCGCCCCCCTGGGGGGGCGCGATAACCTTTCAAGGGGGGCGCGAGCATATCGAAAATAAAAGGTTAAAAAAATTAATTTACTGGAATGAAAAAAAAACAAAATACTTTCTGATATAATAAAAAATACAGATTTACATTGATATGATTTATATATATCATCTGGTGAAAAAAGGTCATCAAAAATAAAAGATTCTACTTTGAACGCTCATAAGCTATCTTTGATCCTATAACTAAATAAAAAAATATTTTGTTTGCTTTGCTGTAATCCTACGATGAGAGATTTTTTTATTAAGTTTCTTTTAACCTAAAATATTACATTTCCTGGCTTTCGAACTTACTGGTATGATTAACTGCATCCCTTTTTTTAGTGAAGTTGTAAATTATATAATTCTGTTGCGCTTTTTTTTTCACAATGTGAAAGAGTTTTATGATACATGGATAAGCATATTGAGCACTTTGAAAAATTAATTGGCCAAGATTTATTTTTTATGAGTATACTGAAACATATGGTACAAAAATCGTTAATTCTGGGAAAACTGTTTATTTGTTATCAATGACCTTGACAGAGAATCCTCTAATATGACAGTCTAAATGGGAGCTAAAATGAATTGATAACATATCTCCTTTTTTGGGAGTGGCAAACGTTGTTTTAGAATCTTAATGTACTTGTTTAGACCGAGTTCCCGGCACGACCACTATTTTTTAAAAATATTTTCTTGAACATGCTGCATTTCCCCCTATGAATAACTTAGTGGTTTTAATTGTGATGTTGTACGACTGATTATGGTTTATAAATG
>BMAV01016263.1:53751-66506 GCA_019973955.1 Trichonephila inaurata madagascariensis | reverse complement strand
CAGTACGCCCCTCCTCCAGCTTTCCGATCATTCTTCCACGTGTGAAGTCATCCAGATGATTTCTTCTAGCCATATTTCACGAACTGACTCACTGGCACTTGCAGAGAATATGGTGAATTGCGTCTCCGTCCTTCATTTCATTCTACTGTTGAGCAGCACGCGCCGACATCACGCGTTTTGCATACGCTCACATCGCTTCTGACATTTTGTTCCTGATATTTGCCTACGCATGACGTCTCTACTGACTTACGTGTTCCCTCTACTGATCTCCAGACCTCCTTTTCTGCAATTTCATGGCTATCTGCTAAATTTTTACATTGTTGCTTAAGTTTTGCACACCGGTGTATAATTTACGCTTTCCCCTTTCTGAGGCCCATGATCACACCGGTGGGATATGAGTTTGGAACATTTTTATATTAGTTTTTAAAAAGCACTAGATGATGGTTCAAGTCCATTTTGTTTTTCGAATAATGTTTCACAAAACTTTCAACTTCGATATGTGCATTTGGTTTCAAGTATTTTTAATTAGATCCGGAATATTTATGAATGTAAGCAATTGCAAATGTTTAGATTTTTCGAGGGAATCGGACATTTAAAGGTTCGTGATTTATTGTGCTCTGGATTTCTGTTTATATTTTGACTAAGTTGGAAAAAGATGGAAACCTTATTAGTTTATTGGGCATCCGACATTCATAATAAAAGCTTCAGTATTTATTTTATTGTTGGTTCGTATTTACAACGCTAATTTTAATACTTAAAAACATTTAAAAAGCAGATCTTCATAGAACAAACGCGATGCCTCATTTTTAATGAAATGGAATCTCTTCTTTTTCTTACTAACTCATTTTTAATTCAGTAAGAATAAACGATTCTTTATCATGGCAATCGCATTTCGAGTTGCTATAACAATAACAGGAAACATAGCACTAACATTAAGGTGACCATTATTTTACAATGGAAAGGAGGACGAAAAATTTAAGAAAAAAACAAGTAATATAAAAAAAATAGTTTTTAAGTCAATTCCTACTTAGATCAACAACGAAAATTTTTATTTTAGCTACTTTTTATTAAATAGCTACAATTAATATAAATATGTATATACATAGGACAGAATAACAACATTAAGTAGTAATTAGTTTTTTTTAAATTATCATTAAAGTATCGTATTGTCCTTTTAATTTCAGTCCAACTGAATGCTTTAACACGTGAGAAAAAAACCTTTTCAAGTTTTGACACAAGTCGCCAAAAGGGTCGCTAAGTCGCCAACGTGGCTGTATTTGTAATTCTTTAAATAATTAGCTTTAATCAATTAATTTTTATTAATTATAATTAAATTATTGTATTGTCATCCAAAATGATCCTGTATATAAAACTTCAGCTCAATTCAGCGCTTTAAAATGTATTTTATTAACAATTGAAAATTCCACCTAGATAAATAAATATACAAATATATAAATAAATAAATATATAGACAGAACGAGCTAATAGTAGGAATTGAATTACAACTTAAATATATGAAACATTTTATTAATTCAAACAAATATACGCTAATTACACTTACATTCTTTTTAATTATTATCTTAAACGAGTATTTTTCCACTGAATGAATTTTTTTTTGTCACCATATTTTTTTCTAATAAATCAGAAAGTTCGGAGTAAAAATATCTTTCATACTGAATTTTACGGTAAGCACTGTAGCTAAAATATTAACATTCAATTTTAATTTCTCACTGAAATCATTACCAACTAAAAAAACTCTTTCAACTACTGCATTAGTTCCAGGGCAGCACAACGTCAATTCAACAAGAATAATTGCATTTTCATATGTAATGTGCTCATTTTTGACATCGTTTAAGTAATTTCACCCATCTTTTAGTAGTTTCTCAGCATGTTGATTTTCCAATTGTTCTAATTTATTAGAATTTAACTATACATTCAGTCTTCTTTCTACTTCAAACAGACAATTTGCATCGATTTTAATATCGCATTTTTTCGAATAAAAACTTGCAGTAATTTTCTATATCTGCCTAATTTACTCGCGACTAAGTCAAAAAATACCATTGAAAATTGTTATTTCTTGTGATATTTGTTTCAGACCATTCTTCGACATTTTGAAAACATGTTTAATTCATCTCTGAATGCAGAGATTAACGGATCAGTTTTAAAATATTGAAAAGGTGGACAAAAAGGAGAACACTTTTCAAGGAAGGACAGAACCTGTAAAAAGAGGATGGTTGGTTATCTTACTAATATTATACTAAGAAATCAAGAAGCATTATGAGGATTAATGAAAAGTATAAAAAGGATGTATTAGAACTGTTATTTAAAAGATTTGTATCAGTTGAAGTCACAAGTTCATGTGAGAGTAAATTTATCTTTTGCTATTGTGTTTATACAAAGTACTATCGTTTACCAGATAGTTTTGTAAGTTTTGTGACTATTTTATTTTAATCATCATGGCGAAAAGAGTGAAAAAAAAGTACTTTTTTTTTATTAAAATGAAAACACTTTTTCTTTAAAATTCCTAATTGTTTTTTTTAATACAGTGAACATTTTAGTACAGTTTATTCAGTTATTGTCAATGATAGTAAAATGTAAATTTCAGAGTGTTTGTGATTGCATTTAAGATTTTATATGAATTTTTAAATGAAATTCGGCTTAAATGGGAAACTCTCTCTGTCCCGCGCGTGCGTATATTGTCTGAGCGTGCGGAGCAGGGAAAACGCTTCTTTTCCATTCGCCGGTTCGGAAGGGGTTAAATCAAATATCTTGTAAATTCTCTATTTCGAAGGATGCATAAACTGAAGTAGTCATAGAAAGATCAAAGCTGGTTTATCCATGCGTGGGCAATTAAAACGTTTAAATAATTAAATTATCTACTTAATTTGATTAGATAATCATACGATCTTAAAATGGGCAGCCTATTCAGCCTATAACTTCGGAGAAATGTATCAGAGGGAATGTGAAATTTAGAAGCCTAAATTACGATTAAAGTGATTGAAAATGCCTTTGGCGCATAATTTTAAGCTAATTGGATTAGATTTCAAAAGAATTTCTGACTAAGTTTCCATATACTATGTCAAAAACTATTATCAATCCATCCGACTATCTAAAATTTTCGGAAAAAGGAATTTACATAAACCAATTAACCATGCATGGGGTATAAAAATAGAGTTATCGGAACTTATGCACTTCCTCGTGCATTTTGCGCATCTTAAATTCAATTAGAGTAATTGAATTTGTTTAAAAGGCTTTGATACTTACCCAGTGAAAAAGGCTTTGCATAGATGATATTTATAGTACTTATTTAGTGAATATCTCGTAATGCAATCCATTTTAAAAATATAAGTGCTCATTAAAAACGAGTTAAATATTATTTTGATATTTTTTTTATTACTAATTATATCAAAAAACAACATTCAATGAAATATATTTTATATTCATATGTAACAAAGCAGTGTAATTGATATATAGATATAAATATGTTGAAACATGTATATTTAAAAAAATATCTGATTTAAATACAATGTCGTTCAAATTTATAAGTCTAAGCATTTCTTGGATTCTATTAGAAATTAAAAGAAGCTAAAATAATAAGGTAAAAAGGGTGTTCAGCATTTAGTAGACACTGGTTGGGGCTCAACAAAATATGTGCCTAACTTTTACAGATATTTAGCAATGCTTATGGGCACAGTTGCTACCTATATATATATATGTATGCATAATATTTAAGCAATTATAATAATTTCAAGTCCAGATATTGTGTACATACCTAGACGGGTTATTAATTTGTTTTGACTATGGATATTTTTTGATAGAAAAATTCAGGCTTTAAATATATGTATATGAATATATATACAGCCAACCTCCGTATAACTAACCTCTATTTTGCGAACTTTTCCCTGAAAGCATGAAAATTTTACTATTTTCTTCGTAAAATAACCTCCAAATAGCAAAGTGCATTTTCTATTTAACGAACTTTTTCTCTTGTGTTTTGACTTTTTTTCTTCCCTATTTAAAAAATATTTCACAACTTCTTTCAAGTTATTTTCTTCTTTAGCACATTTTACGGTGATCCATGGTCTTTCCCTTGTTTTACCAGGTGCCTAACTCACCTACAGCAATGAATGCTGTAATTTTTCCAATAAAAAAAAAACTCAAGTAAAATTAATAGAGATGATCAGTAATTAAATTTAAGGACGTATGAGGTAATGTACGATTAAATTTACTGGTCGTAAAATAATGTGTGTTTAGAATTAGAAACGTTGAAAAAATTAATTAATTTTAACATGATTTATTTTTGAAGTTCAAAAGACAGTGTATTCCTGGTCTGTTTTTTTTCATCTATTCTCGTTACAGATTTCTTTTTGATGAGTAAAATATATAAAATGAATTGATATAAATTTTTTTTCAAAAAAAAAATTGAATAATTACTTTTTTTTAAATAACATATAGTGATTATGAATTAAAAATTTGTTTTATGCGGTCTCTAAAGTATGTTAAAAGATGAATGTATTTAAAGAATTTTCCATATAACTAATTTTTTTCAGGATTTAGAGACTTTTTTAAATAGAGGTTCGAATGTATATATATATATATATTATTATAGAAAACCATATTGATAAATTAAGAAACCCTATCTAAAACTCTTCATTATGAAGTGTATGATACATTCAATAAAACTTATTTCAATCAATAAAAAAAAAGTTTTTTTTTTAATATTACTGAAAGTGTTGCATTATTTTTTTTTCTTTTAAAAAACGCGACACTTCTGTAAATCAAACGTTTTTTTTTTTTTAATTCTCCTTTTTCAAATTTATCTGGAACGTATAAAAATAAATCGTACTGGTGTGTAAGAGGGGAAAAAAATTCTGGAACTAAATAAATAAGAAAGAAAAATTGAAAAAAGCGGAATAGGAGAGAAGGACGCGGAAAAAACTGTATGTGTGTGGAGTGTGACGTGTATAAGGTAGCTCCGTAGTCAAAAAGTGTTCCGAAAACAGATTGGCGTATAGAAAAAGGCGACACCTTGGTTAGAAGTAGAAAAATGTAATTCAAAACTCAGTCTTCCGTAACGAAACCCAATTTCGGAACACACCTGCTCTGTAAAAAAATAGATTGAAGGATTCTCTTTTAGGTGGCATCATCCAGAATAATCTTCAAGAAACTAAAGGTGAATCATGGGAAAAGTAGTTTTTTTCTAGTTTTTTATGGTACCATGGATTCGTTCGCTCGTAAAAAGGTATAAAGGACAGATATTACTAATGCCCCGATCTTAAATTTCTATTCTATGAAATTGATTTAAAAATATCTTATTTTCTTTTCCTTCAAAGTTTTCTTTATTAAATTTGAAAATAAATATTAATTGTGAGTTTGTTTTCTCTTTTAACCCTTTAAAAAACCTTTTTATTTTACTTCTGCAACTGAAATTAATTTATGAAAGGAAATTCATGTAGCTTATTACCTAAAAATAATTCGATTTTTAGGACCAGTTTTTTTGGTGGAACTTCTGGGTTCTTTTGAGGATTTTGCTGACCGGTGTAACGTTCAAATGGTAAAAATAATCACCACAATATTCTGACCCAATAATTTATTTTGGGAAAACGTAACAAAAACAAGCAGATTAATTAGATTCAGTTCGATTGAAAGCACTTCGTCAGTCGTTTCTTTCTCCATCTTACTTTCTTCACCTCATCACGTTTTTCTGACTCCAGTTTTCTGATTCAAAATGCTCTCGTTCAGTCCCGTCCGGTGCAGTCTGTCTTCTCTCTGGTAGGCGTTGAATAGGCGTTTTCCTTTGGGTATCTGGACTGTAAAACAGTCCTCAATCCCATATAGTGACAAGGTTTTGATGGCGGGCTTGGCGATAGTGTTTTCCCTTCTGCTGAGTGGCATGACGGCGATTGGTCGAACGATGGAATCCGGGAGGCGTGGCTTCGGTGCTTCATCTGGGTGGAAAGTTGGGAGAAATTTTTGGCTTGAGTGAGAGCTTAGAGGCTGCTCTCTGATTGGATGCTGGGTACAGTGATCAGTGACTGCAATTGGCTGCCGTGGGGGCTTCCTCTCTGGTAGCCAAGTTCTGTTCTATATATACCTGACCCGTTGCCAGATCTCTCATACATGATCTACCTGTTGCCAGGTGCGGGTGTTATAAATCCTTACCGTATGTTTCCCAATGCTCTCTATGAGCTATTCAAAGATCAACACTTTACTATTTGCATTTCTTCTTATCTCACATTACATGGTATATATAAAATGTAATTTTGTAAATACTAACATCTAGAAAAGGTATGAAAAATTGCATATATTTTGTATTCGAAAATTTAAGAATTGATACGTATTACTTACCATAAAATTTCAGAAATGAAGGATCAACATAAAGTTTTGATGCCTGCTTTTACAAATTTTTATCTGGTTCTCTTATATGCTTTAGTAGAGGGCAGACGCCAACCTTTTTTTTTATCAGGTTGGCATATAGTCATCACTTTAGTCAGTTATATGTCATTAGGATAATTTTCTTGCTGATCAGAAAACTTACACTGGTCACCCTTTGTGTTTACAACTTGTGTTTGTGAAGTTTTAGATGAAGAGTATAGTATTTCCTATGGTTTTATAAAGAGTTACGCTATTCCAAACTCTCTTTTAGGTATCTTTATAATAACTAACAGTAAAATAAATGATAGTTTAAAAAAACTAAGAAACATGCTTTTATACTGAATTGAACTAAAAAAAAATATATAATTCTTAATATAAGAATAAAATGATTAACGAGAAAGTTAATGTTATTGTGGTAACTCTGCATTTCGGAACAGAGCTAGTAAAAAGTTATAACAATTGATATCAAGCACCCCACGCTTTTACCACAATGACATTAATTTTCCCGTGAATCATTTTATTCTTATGTTAAGAATTATTTTTTAATTTTTAGTTCGATTCACTATAAAAGTGTGTTTTTTAGTTTTTTTAAGCTATAATTTATTTTTAATCTTTTAATTCGATGTACAATAAAAGCGTATTTTTTTTAGTTTTTAAGGTATCATTTATTCATTAATGAATTAATCTTTTTTTTTTTATTTTTATTTTTTTTTACCATTAACGTTTTTGCTTTATGGTTGTAACTTAATCTTTTAGTCGCCAAATCTGGAAATAGGAAATAATAATCTTGATGATCCTGATCAAGACAATGGAACAAAATTATTATTGGTATCGGCCCTTGAAAAGTGTGCAAAATTTCGACTTAATCTGGCCTTTTAAAGTGGGTAAAAGTCGAGTTCGAAGATTCCGTGACGTACAGGTGAAGTTAATAGCAGCGTGTTAAAAATATTGACTTTTATAGCTTTTATATAAGAAATACATGTTGCTTACATATAGTTCATGTATTTCAGTTTATTTCGAAATTCTCAAAAAACAAAATTTAAATCCTTAACTTTTCACGTTTGAATCATAACTGGATGAATTCCAGCGAAGAATACGCGAACCCTAGTACGCATGGTCTGGTAGATTATCTGGTGGAATTTAATGTAAATTTACTTGTTTTGTCGGATAGTTTTTCTGTTCTTTCTGCGCTTCAAAATTATTCGACCGAATCCCATAAGGTAATTCATAGACTTGCTAAAAAAATTTACATGTTACCTAACTATATTAATCAGTTGATTCTGCTTTGGATTCCGGGACATTCGAAAATTGTTTGGAATGAGCAGGCGAATAATATCGCAAGATCGGTCACGGAGTCCAATGTTTACATTGATTGGATTGCCTCAGAAGACATTCATAAAAATATATACCGAAATAGAATTTGAAAAATCAATGAAAAATTGGGAAGATATTTCGACCATTGATATCATTTCAAAGTGAAGAGAGAATCGAAGAGAAGAAAACTTGAGCACTCGAATCTTCAGAAAAATGCTTATCACTCCAGGCTTTCTACATAAATTTAATTTACAGTATAATACAATGTGTATTACATGTAATTGTATAAATGATTTGGATCAAAGACATCGTAATGATCTCTGGCTTATTCTCCGTATTGATCCACTTTCCACTATCAGAGACGTTTTGGGAAGAGCAATGAATAACAAATCAACTTTCAGAGCCTTTTTAAAGGGAATGAAATTTTTTAGTACTTACTAAACTATTGGGAATTTTCTTACTTTTTTTTAAAGGAATCATATAGCCTTTGTTCTCTATATCCCCTTCAACTTTTCAATCAATCAATCAATCAATGGAAATCTCAAATAATATCAAGGATATTTTAATCATAATGACGCTCATGTTTATTTCATAAGCCGTCTTGTGGCCATGTTAAACTTTTGGTCATGGTCACGGACTCGTGGCCAATGTGTCAGGAGTTCAAGTCTAGTGCCACTGAAGACAAACCCTGTAAATGAGCTAATCCACTTTAAATGTGTCGTAGCTCATTGTCTTATTGTCAGCATGATGTGGTGGTACGGAGATGAAGTTGCCAACTCAGGTGTCGCCTTGTCACTTGACCTAGGCTCAAAATTACAAGGTCCATCACCAATAGCCCTCGTGTTGCAGTATAATGCGATGTTAATAAACTCTTACTCACTCAAGTCGTCTTACGTGTAGGTCACCTTAAATTTATGTTTTTTTTGTATATTAAGTTCTCTTTTATTGGTTGCTATATGTATTTTTGTTTATAACTCTTTAAGGTATCCGACTACTCGAGACAGTTTTTTAATTAAAAAAATGGAGATATGGGGATTTTTTTGTGGGTTTTAGATTTATTTAGTACATTTTAAGAAAAATATGCTAAAATTTAGAAGGGGAAAAGAAATTATATTAATAATAAAATGTGAAAAAATGGGTACAAATTGACAAAAAATTGCATAAACGGGGCCCACTCTGTACAAAAGATTTATGAACAAATTTTTTTTTATTTGTGTTGTTTTGCTATTCCTTTTTGAAATGACCTTCAGTATAACAGATATTTTAATTTTTACAAAAACTAGCGCACTTTGTCTTAGTGATTTTATGAAATTGCTTAAGGCTGTCTTCGGTAAGTCTACGAGAGCTTGAACTAAACGCGAAGCACATTTTAAGACAGAAAAATCCCTCAATTTCCATGTAAATTTGTGCTATTATAACTCATACCTCTGCTAACAATATAGTGTTTATAGAAATTTCAAAATATTCCATGAATACTTTCTTTTTCGTTTTAATACGTAAGTGCATAGTCCATTTAACATTACGATATAGGAGAAAAAATGCGAAACATAATTTATACCGGAAAAAATGAATCAATTCATTTAAAAATGGGAAATATGATTTAAAAAAATTCTGCTCTCTAAAGGATAGTAAAGTCAGAATATCATATCAATTTTTCATTTCTTTTATATTTGGAAAAATGTTCCAAATTCGGGGCCCATTCTTTAACATTAACCGAAGACAGCCTTAAGAAACAGTGATTATATTCACATAAAGGACTGCCAATTTTGTAATAAAACAGTGATTGATAATTTTTGAACAGTCTCTGTACCCATTTAAGTATTAAAAAAAATTCGAGTAAAAGGAATCTTAAATTGTGACATCTTATGTAAAGCTATGGCATCTGTTTTTAATAAAATACTTGCAGCTTTTGTTCTAGTGAATGGAAAATAAAATATTTGGTATTTTTAGAAAGCTAATAGGATGACCTATAAGATAAAATCATAAGAGAAAATTTATCAACTTTTAGCAAAATAGACAACTTTAGGGTAGTCGGATACTTTAAAGGGATATTAATTAATGTAATGAAATGAATCGACACACATGGAATCTCTTTTTGGAACAAAATAGGTGTTAAAATATCTTTTGATGAGGATTAATATTTTCTTATAAATCATTTGTTTATTGTACTTATATAATTGTTATATATTCGCTTAAATAAATTATATTTTATTAATAAATAAATCATAATTGCTTCCATAATACTGAATTGTAAAATATAACTTACGACAGCCTTTCTCAAATTGTGGGGCACGCCCCACTAGGTGGGCGTGATAACCTTATGGGGGGGAGGCACGAGTATTTCGAAAAATCAAAAATAAAATATTAAAAATAATTATTAATTTACTGAAAAGAAGCAAACCAAATACGTTCTTACATTATAAAAAATAGAATACACATACACACTGATATACTATACTTATGAATGTATCATAATTATTTGATAACTGTATTTTGTGCACTAAGTATTTGATAATTAATTTATCAATACTTAACTAAAAGAAGTTAAGTACTTTCTAGTGACTTCCATGGGCTTGTCATATAGAAATTTATGTAAAAAATTTAATACTTGTCTTGATAATTTGTACGGTTTTTAATAAAAGTCGTATTGTAGCTTTATACGGTTATTATCGCATTCAATACAGTGATATTATAAAAAGGGGGTGTGATGAAAATTAAGAGTGGAAATTGGGTCGCAAATATTGAAAGTTTGAGTAATACTGACTTACGACAGCCCTTTCCATAGTTCGAACTTATCTTGAAGTTAGAAGCTATGGCTTTAATCTAATCTTCTAATCTACATTTTTTTTGTGGTGTTGTTTGCATGATACAGGATGTGTTCGAAGAAGCTCTCATTCGTAAAAGAAAGTCATGAAATATTAAAAACTGTGATTAATGTACCTAATAGAAAATTAAGAAAAGGAACAAGAAAAAGAAATTCCTTTAGAGAAAATGAGATTGATTGGAAAGAAATATGCAGCAACGGAGAAAGTCTTATCATTTATCTCATTTTTATTGTTAATTAATATTATTATAAAAATGCTTCTCAAGAGGCGAAAATTGTTCTTTGCAATGGATTCTACATGAATATTTTCAACATTTTTTTTCTGCATTATGAATTCTAATTTTTCCAGCGAGTCCATATTAATCTCTGTTCTATTACAATCGAAGGACAAAGCAATATTAAACAACAAAGTACTCTTTATCTCAGTTATTTCCATGTCTGCATAAAAAAACCTTCCAATGATTAATATGGACTTGTTATAAGTTACATTACGGGCTTAAAGTGAAATAATAATGAAGATTTAATTTGGAGTGCTTTCAATTATATATATATATATATATATATATATATATATATATATATATATATGTGTGTGTGTGTGTGTGTGTGTGTATACCGGAAGTCTTGACCCATTTTAGAATAAAGCAAAATAATCAATTTTTCATACTCAGAATAAGCTTTATGATTCATAATTGCCAACATAACTTATAATTACCATCATTATTTACGAAGTCTTGTCAGCATGATGGCTCTTTGTATACCTCATTTTCTATAAGAAAAGCCTTATTCCTAACGGCGAAAAATTGAACCAGTGTTTGTTTGATATCTTCTACTTTTTTGATTTTGGTTACCCTACAGAAAGTTTTGAGGGACCGAGACAAAGAATAATTAGCAAGTGCTAGATTTGGGGAGTATGGTGGATGCGTTAGAATTTCCCATTGTAGCTGAGTGAGTTTCTGCCGTATCCCCAAATCACAATGTACCTTCATTATCATGAAGAAGTATGATGTCCTTCCTATTGAGCACTTCCAGCCTCTTTTCTTGGTGTTCTGTTTTTAAATTGATGCCAATATTTCTCCGAATTTCGCTTTCTAATTGGTTTCAACAGCTTCTTGAATGTCCCAAAATATATACACAACATTCAATTTCTCAGGCTAAATTTCGTCTTAGAGGTGGAATAAACAGTTTTTCCGGGTTCACAATGTGCAATATTTCTTTTGCTAATTTCATAGATATAATCCACTTTTCATCCCCACTTAGCATCTGGTCTGAGAAGGATTCGATTTTGTTTCATGCAATCAGAAATTTGCACATAATTACTCAATTATTCAAATGTTTTTTACTTAAATTATATGGTGCCATTTGGAATTTTGAGTATTTTCACACTAATTATTGTTTTTGAATATGGTCTGAACTGATTTGCTGAGCTGAATAAACCTTTTTGAACACACATGCACATGTATATATATATATGTATATATATATATATATATATATATATAAAATTTTTATGTAAAGTAATGTTTATGTCAAATAAAAGGCATTCACTCTTTCTTGATGATCCTCATCTGGTTACTGTATTATGGTTAGTTTAGATTAAGTTTAGATTTGATTACATAAATAGTAGAGAGAACTGTGTGTGTAAGGTTTTAGGTTCTCTAAGAAAGTCCCTTGAAATTAACTTATATATAATTAATTTAATACTTATAACCCCTCTCCCCCCTTATATCTACGTAGATAACAACTCAGTCCCTTTAAGCCAATTTTAATAATAGATTTTATAGTGATTTTCGTACGGCATGAGTCCTTTTCATGTGAATCACTGTTGTCAAGGTAACGAAGATATTGTATATACAGAGTTTTGCCGAGTTCGACAGACAAATTTAGAGGAGTAACAGTAGCAGCAAAGGAGCGACAAATCAACATAGAGGAACGATACTCAACCTGCGGCCTGTAGGGGCTCATGCGGTTCCCCTAGTATTTTCAAGTGTTCCGGTCATGGTACATTGCTCTGAGAAATTTACTTATTTAAGAACAAAGCATTAAAAATTTTGTAGGAAATTCTTTGTCAAGAAATCAAATACATGAATTTTGGTTTTTTTCTGTCAGTGTCGTATGGGTACGAAATGATATTCTTTTTCTATTTGGAACGGTTACGATTAGTGATAACAGACAACAGTGGAATAGCGTCCATGTTATGGGTGGAAATAATTTTTAACTATCTTTCATATCTTGCAAGCGA
>BMAV01016263.1:9314-20893 GCA_019973955.1 Trichonephila inaurata madagascariensis | reverse complement strand
TTATAGGTGTGACTACATCTATTTATTTAAAACATATTATTTCAAAAGTATCAATGCTTATTTTAATAGTTATTCATGTATTTTATGCTTATTTAAACAAATTTTTAAAATTAATCAAAATATGATTTGATTCATATTTACCAAAACTGCAAATATCTTTTCATGGAAAACTTGTTTTGTTATTAAATATTCTCATTTTAATGTGTTTTATTTGGCATCGTTCCAAAAAAACAAACAAAAAACTCTTGTTTATTTGCCAAACCTCATTAAAACATTTAATGTCCTAGGGAGAAGAATTAATTTCGGGATAAAATTATGAATTTCTATTTCTATTTCTTAATTTGAAATCAATAAATGCTTTTATATTCTTCAAGAAAGCAACTTCTCCTGAACTAACATTTGGAAAGTTAATTATTTATCGATTGAATCTATTAATTAAAAACGAGTTCTTTTTTACATTATCGAAAATTTGATTAAGAAGATTCCTTAAGAAAAGTTTTTATGTAATGTTATGTGTGGCTTATTTTTTTATAGAATGCAAAATATTTTTATATTTAAATACTGTATATTGAAAAACAAATGTTTTCAGGCACGTTATAATGAAAGAAAACTCAACAGCTTGTTACTGTTAACTTTTAAAGTATTGTAAAATATAAAGATACAGTCGAACCTGTTTTTGTGCGGTCTTTTTTTATGCGATTTCCTTTTTGTGCGATTTTTTATGTGCGATATTTTTTTATGTGGTGTATAAATTTAAATGGCTTTGGCGCCACTGTAAAGTTTTCTATCTATTTACGAGTGGTGTAACGGAGAATGTTAGGACCCCCCTTCCCCCGAAAGTCAGGGGTTTTGCCTTTAAAATTTTATAAATTGAGTAAATACGCATTTATTGTAAATCAGGACTTGGGCCCCTAGAATGCTACCCCCCCCCCGTGGCGCGGGGATGTATGTGACGCCACTGAAATGTAGATACTTCAAGACGCTCTGTTCATTTGTTATAAACAGTCGCCCGACAAAGCACATTCAGTTGCTTTCTCTCAACGCTCCAACAGCCCACGCTTGATTGAAGACGAAACTTTCAATGACAGTGACATTATCAATAATTGGATAAATTATGAAGACGAACAAGAAGCCAGATTCTTTGAGCGTAGATAAAAAATATGCAGGGATCCACCTTTTCAACAAATTGGAAAAGAATATTTTTAAAATAGATACTAGTTAAGAAAAGAGAATAAAACTCCAAAAAGGGGCTTCAATCATGTATAGCTGGTTATTGTGACATTTACAAGCAACTGACCACCCGTCATTCGTCACAAAAACTTATCTCTTACTTTATGTTGCCAAAAAATAAATCAATTGTAACTGCACCTTCAAGTGACGAAAGCTATTTGAACTTATTCATTACAGGACTTACATAAGGATGAGTAGCGATGAATTATGAATGTGCATTTTAAAGACTTATCCGTATATACAATGAGAAACTATATGTTTTTAAAATGTTTCCATGTGTAATAATTAATTATTTATATTATTATGGAAGTACTCTTACATAAATTTCGTAAATAATTGGCATATTTTATAAATGCGACTTTTTTATGCGGTCTCTATCCACCGCATAAAAAAGGTTTTTTGTAGTATTTCCACGAATTAGTTCGTTATATGTAAGAATTTATGAGATTTTTGAATATTTTTTGCGTGATTTTTTTATGCGGTCCTTATCTACCCCACAAAAACAGTTTCAACAGTACTTCAAAATTTTGCAAAATAATTTTAGACTGGTTTAAAATGAAATAAAAAAATAACTGCCAGTTGAGTAATTATTTCCTTAGAATATGTCTTACTTCTTATTTATTAATTAATATATGAATAAAAACATAATAAAAATATCATACTTTAAGGGAAAAATAAACTTGAATAATATACGTGAAATTTTAAAGACGAGTTACTTATGAACAGGCATATATTGAAATGAGAAAAAAATTACAATTTTCTTAATTCCTTTTACAATTATAGTGTGATACATTGTAGTTTTCATAGAAATGGATACAATAGAGAGAAATGTTTCTAATACAGAGATTTATGAACAGAATCACAGATTCGATGATAGATGGCAGTAAAATCAATAAGAAAATTTTTTTCGTGTAATTCATACTGAAAAAATATAAGAAAAAGTTTTCATATGATGACCACAATTCATTAAAATAGTGGTCAGACTGAACATTATGTAAATTGCTGCTGTTCTTAATAAGTCACTGTGAATACCATATAAAGCAGCCAGTATGAGACTTACAATATTCTTATGTGGCGACTTCTTCACCGTATTGCAACAAACACGGCGCATTGGACCCAAGGATGATTAGTTCGAATCACCTTGCATCAAAACTGCAGACAAAATTCTCAATAGTTTCCACCAAAGTAGTGATTTGGAAATTGAATACTAGATAGCTGCATAGCAGATCATTACTGATTGAATAGACGTCACATGGTGTCAACGGTACATTTGTTATGTAAAACCCGCCATCTCAATTGACATTAGTAAGTAAAATTCCAAATGACGCTCTGTACAACAGGAGATGTATAATTGTTACAGTGTGTGTAATGGATTAAAAATATACCTTCTCTAAATGTTGCCCAGAAAGTCCTTTGACCATAAAATGCCTTTTATCGCTAGAAGGGTATGTGTATCCTTTTTACTCCCACACTTTTTGTCCAGTATCCATTAAGTTCAAGAATCCGAACTGAAGACAGACTTCTACTCCAAACAGCAGGCAAGGTCTTTATGGGTAACTCCTCTACAAACAGCCGCTAGTGATAACCAACAATTATTATTTACTTAAAACGAAATGTATATAATTCAATTCAATTAAATTTTTCAAGACGACCCAAGGATAATACCAGGGACTCTGTGAAACCTTTCTAGTTGGAAACAATTTTACGTTACCAAATTTCGCCCAGCTTTTACAATCTCGAGGGTAAAGTGAGGTGAAGGACGGGAAAAGTTATTGCGATGGAAAGGTGAGCTTAAAGTAATATAGGCGATCCCTTGATGGACCCCATGGTAAAAATTTAAAGTAAAGAAGGTTTTTTTTTTCCTTTTTCAATCCATCTGCCTAGCCAAATTACCTTGAGCTTTGCTAAGGGGGAAAAGGGGAGAAATCAATTAAGGTATCTGACTACGTTCAGAACCTTGATTTTGCAAAAGCGTATAAATGGATAATATTTATGATATTTATTGTTACTTAGATTAGAAAATGTATATAAAATTATTTTAAGAATAGTATTACAATAAAAAATTATTTAAGTACAATATTTTGACAAAAAATGAACATAGAATGAGCCATTTTCAAAATATTCTCGTTTTGTGAAAAATGTTTCTATTATAATAATATTTTGTCTGTATATAACTCAGACCTCTTTACAGAGGCTCAACTAGAATTTTTGAAATGTATAAACTTAGAAGTGGGTTTATCCATGTTTTACGACAACAGAGGAGAGAAATTTTAAGAAAAAAACGCCGATAATTATTTTAAATGGTTGTAACTCTGAAAATTATGTGAATTCCTTAAAAAATCATAGTTGAGCCTTTGTACAGAGGTCTGAGCTATATACAGGAAAATATTATTATAATAGTAGCATTTTTCACAAAAGGAGAACATTTTGAAAAAGGTTATTCTAAGTTAATATTTTGCCGAAATATTGTATTTAAATAACTTTTTTTTGTCAAAATGTCCTTAAAACAATTTTATACATGTAGTTTGATCTAAGTGACACTAAATATCATGAAAATTATCCAATTATGCGCCTTTTTAAAATCAATGTTCGGAACGTAGTCGGATACCTTAAAACTAATCGTTTGTTTGCGCACTCCTCTTGAAGGTTTGAAAAAGGTTGAATTCGACCATTTTGACCCAATTTGTTACAATCATTTAACTTAACAATGTTGTAATGCTATTGCTCTAAATGTGAAGTTTGAGTTATGAGAAATGCAAAAAATTTCAAAACATGTAATTTTAAAATAATCATTGTTCATGCAAAAAGCGCCAAAATAATATTTTTTTTCCCTTCTAAAATTGGCAATACTTCGTAATTTCATTCAACGTTATTCTTCACCTTTAATACATGAAACTTAGTAATTGGTACCCATATTTTGTATATCAGATGCTTGAAGACTATATTTAAATCGATAACAATGCGTAGTTTACAAAATTATTCAATATTTTTATTCAGATAATTTTTATTCAGTACTTTCATGTATTGATTTTGATTAAAAGAGTATACTGATGATGTCACTTTTATTTCAAATTGACACATTTTTAAAAATACTTGACACAGCGTTCCACTGCTGAGGAGGAAGCTTCGAAAAACTCTATATTAGATTTATTAGGTTATAACTTTGAAGGACAGATGACTCATTCGCAACTGTAAATCAACGAGAGACTCCATTTCGATCACTAACCTATGATATTTTTAAGATGACGAATAACAAGTTTAGTTTGGGAAATAAGTTGAGAAAAATTAAAATCTGTAAATTCTAGACATATATTGTTCGTGCAAAAAGTTCAAACAAACTTACAATATTTCCTAATTGTATTCATCGTTATATCACTTTGCAAAAACGAACAATAATAAATAGCAAAGATGCATACTTTTCCTTTCTATTTCTTTATTGAAATGAATCTCTTTGAAGTTAAACGTCTTAGAAAATTCTAACATAGTAGATGGATGGAAAGCTACACGAGTTGGTCGATTGCTTGACACACTACTTATTCAACATAATTTGTTGTGGACCTGTGATTTATTCCGATTGCTGTGAAACGTGGAGATCTGTCGTCAGTTCACCAAGTTAATTTTTTCAATTCCTACACTATTAGCTCGCACTGTCTATATATTTATTTATTTATATATTTGTATATTTATATTTATTTATCTTGGTGGAATTTTCATTCGTTAATAAAATACATTTTAAAGCGCTGAATTGAGCTGAAATTTTATATACAGGATCATTTTGGATGACAATACAATAATTTAATTACAATTAATAAAACTTAATTTAAAACTAATTATTTAAAGAATTACAAATACAGCCACGTTGGCAACTTGTGTCAAAACTTGAAAAGGTTTTTTTCTCACGTGTTTTAAAGCATTCAGTTAGACTGAAATTAAAAGGACCATACGATACATTAATGGTAATTAAAAAAATTAATTACCACTTAATGTTGTGATTCTGTCCCATGTATAAAAATATTTATATTAATTGTAACTATTTAATAAAAAAGTTGCTAAAATAAAATTTTTCGTTGTTGATCTAAGTAGGAATTGACTTAAAAGCTATTTTTTATATTACTTGTTTCTTTTAATCATTCGTTAACGAACGATAGTATAATAATCGATTTCTCTCGGTTAGTGCTTTTGCAGTTGCTTTCGCATATTATTGGATGGGAAGAGATAAAATCATAGAAACGAAATAAAAATGGCTAAATGTTAAAGTTATTATTGGAAATAATTTTGAAGATCTAATGTTCTCAGTGATACAAGTATTTTTTACTAAATGAAAATTCTTTTCGCGAAGAAATGTTCTATTTCTAAGAATATTAAAAGATGTCACTGCTAAAAGTAAGGATTTTTCAGCCGTACCATGTGATAATAATTATAAATTCAGTAAGTCCATTGTGTTGTTGTCGAAGCTTCATTCATAAAGAAAGGCTGACACTTCAAAAATGATTCTGGGTTGCATTTTAATATATCAGCACTGTGGAGTCTATTGTGGTGGCCTGCATTTGCCAAAAAACATCCTAATTTGAGTGGGTGCAAAAATCAATTACTTGTCAGTGTGGTAAAACCAGTTAAATTTCCTTAATTCAATTACGTTTTGTTTTTACTAAGAAAATAAGTATTGTGAAAACTTAGATTGTTTAGCTTGTGTGTGTGCAAGAAGAGTTAGATATTCGTGCTTTTTTTGCACGAATATAAAATATTTTTAATTTACGGATTTTAAATTTTTTCTCTCTCCTCTTATTTCTAAAACTTTACATTTAGAAACAGTAGCATTACACTATTGATAAGCTAAATAAATATAAAAATTGACAAAAAGTAGGGATTTTTTTATTTTTTTATTTTTTAACTTTTTAAAAAATTTTAATGCGATGCTTGAGGGGGTCATATAATTTGATTTGTGAATCTTATTTTTTTCTTTCTTTTACTAATTTATTTATTATTATTTATTATTTTTTTCTGCATTTATACTAGGCTTGGTGAAAAGTAACTTTTTTTAGGTATCACTAGAAAAATTGCGGCTCCTCTAATAATTATAGTGCATTTTGGATAACCTTAGTTTTAAATGCTAAATATGTGTACGCATGTATTCATTAATTACCAAACAAAACTAAAATTTTTAAGTAAATTGGTGTGATTAAAAAAATCGTTTCAGTTGAGTATCCCGGACATGACAAATGAAACAAATGTTGCATCATTATTCCATTATGCTAAGTAACCAACAGGATGGAAAACCTTAATCTAACTGAAACATCTAGCGAGGATGTGTTGTTTTAATTAGTCGTTTTTCGTAAGAATGATCTGGAACATTTTGTAATGTTAAATTTCATGACTTTTAACTAAGTAAGCTTTAAATTTTAAGGCGTAGAAACAAGTTTAAATCAGATTATAATAAAACATGATACCATCTGCTGCTTTTCAAAAGGTATGCATTCAAAAAATGTTCCGTATTATGCAGCAAGTTTTTATAAAGTTTGTCACTCTTTGAATGAATAAAGCGTTGGACTCCATGGTCCACGCACATTCATGCATTTTCATACCCATTTAATATAGTGCACACTTGTTGGGAGAAAAAAACCCCAATATGTGTAGCTCAAAATGCTTACAATAAGAGGAAAAATATAAATTGTTACTTTTCATATTTTTAAGAGCATCACAGTTCCTTAAATTCTCTTGGCACCTTAAAAATGGCCTAAACATCATTTTTTTGGTATTTTTTTATGTAGTTATACTTTTTGCATTTTTATCTTTCGATTGATACATCACTTGTGTATGCATGAAAATTAGAAGTTGAAGAAACTTCAATTGAAAAATGTAAACAAACAAATTAGATTGTTCGACCACACCCCCTTTTCAGATAAAAAAGCTAAAAAAAAGCTTTTTTATAAAGAAAAGCTATTTTAAAAAGTGAAATGATAACTAAAAAAAAAGGTGCTACAAATAAAGCAGGATATTTTGGAACTATAACATTAACGTAATTTTTTTTAATTAAGGTATTTGTATTAATAATTTTATAATTTTAATTCATATTCATCATACGTTTTTCATAAAAATATAATATTTCAATATTATGTGAAGCAAAAAACTTCAAAAAATTTCGGTTACGATATTTTTTTTAACGTTTTCCTTAGGTTTTCTTCTGCGATTAATACTTACCAAAAAAGGATAATTCATAACATATCTGGGTTGAAATAATATGAAAATGCTATTATTTTTAAGAAAAAATTTGTAGCTAATATTTTAAAGAGGTGTTTTATTTTTATATTTTAGCTTATAAAGTTATTTATTTTAGAATTACAAACTTTAAAATGGTTTTTCTCAGTTTGGGTTTTTTTCACATTCAAAATGCTTCTTTTTCCTCAATTATTCACCAATCGCTTCCATTTCTTCCTGTGTTTAATTCATGTAACAAAATTAGGGGGTCGATTCTGCAGTAAACTTAATACATTTTTCTTAAAATTTTTTAAATATGGTAGATTTTGTCCTTTTTGTTGAATGTTAACATACATCTCAACATTTTTTTTTCCAAAACTAATTAAGTTATTGTAAAATAGATCTTTAAGTTGCTTAAAACATCCTCAAGAACATTACAAACAATTCCATTTCAAAAAGTATATAATTACAGAAGGAATACAATTTTTAAAAAAAATATCCCAAGTTTTCTTACAAAGTTTTAAGTCTTTAAAACTGTGAGAATTATATTTGCAAAATTTCTTCTAGTATCATTTTCTTGAATAGAAACATTATATGAAATGCTAAAATATATTTTTTAAATATATCAATAAACAAAATGTTCAAAAGGTGCCAATTCCCCTTAAGACACAGGTGGAGACACATTTATTTGTTTTTTAAATCTCCTGTGAATTCTGCGTCTGTTGTGAATTCTGCTTGCCTAATTTATTATAAGAGAATAGGAGAAAGAGGAATAAATAAGCAAAAATATTTGCCTTTGAGGTTGATTATTGGTTATAGAATGAATAAGGATTGCAATATCGGACCAAAAACCCAATACCGGTATTCGGTTTTTTTTTAATCTTAATACTGGAATACCGGTATTCGGTATTTTTTAGATCTTAATACTGGGATACCGGTTTTAATACCGGTAGTAGAAATTTTAGAAAAAGAAAGAAAACAAGGTGTTTTTTGTTTTATTTGCCAGTTGCTTTATTAGAGAGTGTAAAGATCACAAAAATAATTTGTAACTTATAAATTATAACAGTATACAAAGAAGCACAAAAGAATAAAAGGAACATCTAATTTATACTGTTCCACCATATTCCTTTCGTCATATGAATAATGAAAACAAACCGAAGTATTATCAAAGAATTTTTTTATGTTCTTTAAAGTTATTCTTATTCATTATTATGGGTTATTATTTATGAGTGTATATATAATGAATCTTAAAAATATTTTGAACCCTAAAGTATGATATGCAAATACAATGTGAATAACTAACTCAACAATTTAAAATATATCGAAATATTACAAACTTTGTTCACAACCACAACCTTGTTTTCACAGATACGGATATCAGACTACGAATCTACACGTGTGCGGTATCACTTTGAGCTGTAATAAGACAGTTTTGGCCCATTCCCTTGGATGATTCTCATATTTTATCACTTCCCTTGATTTTACAGTGCGACTTTATATCCCCAGTCTAATTAATTTCGCCGGTTAGGGAGACACACAAACAAAAACGTATACTATTTTGCTATATTAGCGATCCCTGAACATATAATGGAGACAATTTTAAGAGATTTCTAGTAAATACCGAAAAACCGGTATTTAAATTTGTGAAAACCGGTATTAGAAATTTGTACAAATGGCTCAAAATACCAGTATTCGGTATGCCGGTATACCGGTATTGCACACAATCCCTTATAATGAATACTTTAAATATTTCTTATAATAGTTTATACTTTAATATGGTTTTATCAAAATTTTTTCATTAACCAAAAATAAGTATAAATCTCCAATGCTTTGTAGTACTCCCCATTGATGTCATACGATAAGAACTTCATTGGGTGCATATTTATTTCCCAACCTTTTTTTTATAACTTATTTCAAGTGTAAAAAATGCTTGTTATGTGATCTAGTTCTTTGAAAGATAATAATTTGCTTGATAAAGACTCAAAACACTTTTATTTAGGGTTAGTCAGGAATAACAATTACATGGTTTGCATGCTAAGTTTGGTCATCCAAAAGAAATTCCTAAACAATTTTGAGAAAAAAAAATCCGAATATTTGAAATAACAATAAAAATAAATAATACATTAACAGTTCTATGTTAGTTAATGAACGAGGGAGAGAGAGAGAGAATTCTAGTATCACAATAATTTTCTGTATGAGTTCTTGTAAAATTTGTTTAAATGCAACAGATGGCACCACATATTTAACATATATAAAATGACACTTTCGGCTTGTCAGATGAATCCCATGTTTGTGCCTGTGGATGTGACATTGGATAGCCAAATTCCACATTTTAAGTTTTAAATAAAAAATCTTTAAAAGTTACATGATGCAAATGATACCAATGTAAAACAAACAGTAAATTATGTATAAAATTTTTTAAATACACTCTTTCTCAAAAAAAACCGAAGAAACACGAAGGACTTGTCCGATTGTGATGAGATTTCGTAGACAAAGACATCTTAATTGAACACGTAAATGATCAAATTTTCAAAGTCAAGGAACGTGAATTGCGGTCGTAGTGCGCATTTCTACAGAGGAGCTCGTAAAGTATAAAACAGGTAATAGAGACAGAAAATTTATCTTTTTTTCGTTTTCACCGTTGTGATTCCATAGAGAAAACACGAATAATGCGATCACGACGTTTTCGGAGACCTTATAGGCTATTGAATTACTGCAAACGTGGTCGCATTGTCGGAATGCATCTCGTCCTACCAAGAAATAGGTCTTCACCTGCAACATAAAGACACAGCTGTGCAAAGGTGCTGGCAGCAGTTAGTTACTGTGAGGACCTTATTGACAAAATGATGGCTCTGGAAGGCCAAGATTTGCAAAAGTAAGGCAAGATTGGATGAGTGTTCGGCAGGCACGAACTGCTCCAACGGTATCATTGTCTACTAGTCAACATACTACAGCCTCTTCACTCCCCCCTCCCCATGATACCTTTGACCATTTCATGGTGCTTGGATGAGGAGGGGTTATCCTCTGAGCAGCCTTTAAGATGTTTATCTTCGACCCCACAACAACGGTGGAATCGTCTGGAGTGGCATCGCAGCTATTCATCATAGTTGCCATCAGACTGGCATGGCATAGTTTTCAACAATGAATCTCGCTTTACTATTGAAGCAGTGATCATCATCTCCATGACTGAAGAGACCGGGACTAGCAGTCTCAATTAGCCTTTGTTTTACAAAAGCATACAACCAAAAACTCTTGTGTGACGGTGTGGGGAGCTTCCTCATTCGACCGCAGGTCATCTCTAGTCATCTTTCATACATCTTTAACGGCTCAGCGATATGTTGCCATCCTTCGGCCAGTTGTATTATCCGTTAATATCCTTGGCCAGCAAGGTCACCAGCCCGTTTCATCAATCGAGCTTGTTCGGGATATGGTTGGGAGCCAGTTTAGGGCACCCTAAAATATCGCAGATCTAGGGCAACAACTGATAAATGCCTGGTAGAAGGATGACATTGGGAACCTTTATCACTCTTTGCCGAGGCGTATACTAGCATGTATCGCAGCTAAGGGTGGTTACACCAACTACTGATATGAACATTCAAGCTGTAATCGTGAGCCGTTGATGGGTTCTAAGGCCTTAATATTTTTATCATCTTATGATCTGTGTATAACTTGAACACATATTTAAGTTCATTAAAAACAACCAATTCCTTCATGGTGCTTCGATTTTTTTGCAAAAGAGTGTATTTAGACTGTTTATAATAATTTTGTTAAACTAGGAGATAAAATCAATTTTGGTCTGTGTTTAGAATTTATATGTCGAATATCATCTATTAAGCAGTGCATTTTTAAAATTATTTTGTGATTTGGAATATGATTCACCTCAAATGTTTAGTAACATACTTTTGAAAAGTTGGATTACATCTTTATAAAGGTTTGTTAATTTCCCCGAAGAAATAAGACTTGTTTGAAATAGTTGAAGTAGAGAAGAATTTAAGGTAACCGACTACGTTCGGAACCGTGATTTTGCAAAGGCGTATAAATGGATAATATTTATGATATTTAGTGTCACTTAGATAAGAAAATGTATATAAAATTCTTTTAAAAATAGTATTACAATAAAAAATTATTTAAGTACAATATTTTGACAAAAAAAT